>JAQFZN010001737.1:0-14182 GCA_034687075.1 Geophilus carpophagus
GGATACTTATTTTTTAAACTAACATATGTATATATATTAATATATGTGTGTATATTAACATATAATATATATAAATCTTATAAACACAAACACAGGTTTTTTCATGGTTTTTAGGTTAAAAAACCAACTACGTCTTATACACGGTATCGTCCTATATGCGGGTATTTACGGTACTTTAAATTTATGTGTTAATATGTTGTTTTTTAAAATTAATTTTGGCTTTATTCACATATATTGACTTCTATTTCTTTAAGGTTTAAAGCCTTTTTGATTTTCTTCCTAAAATCATCATCAGAAATGTTCTGATGAGATCTTCATTTGTTTCATTCTTTATTTTGAAGATCCACTTTGACCTTATTGGTCTTTTCTCTTTAGGTAGCTCAACTATCTCCAAAACATCATGCTTTTTTATTGATTCAAATTCATCACTTATTGCTCAGCGCCATTCAGTGACAAAAAGTGATTCTAATGCATTTGTATAAGTTGTAGGATTGTTTTTTCATCTGCAATTAAGGCAATATTTTTGTCTTTAAGCCTTGTAAACCTGAAGGATCACGTTTCTAGTTCTCTGTCTTATGTGCATCTGCCATTCCTTACGAGACTCAAATGGTGTGTCAAGGGAAAAGCAGACTTGTTTCTAAAGCACAGTTCTGCCCGGTGATCCTACTAGGGCCTGTGCATGAAGGCACCTGAGCTAGTCTAAACCCTGCATACATTGCAGGGTGAGGTCTTAGTTAAACCAACCCACTATCAAGCTGGTTGGGGTTTCAGAGTGGTACTGACTTTTTGGCAAGCATTCTGTTGGCTAAGCATAGGACATGAGATGAGGCTGTGTTCCAATAAAGAATTAGTCAAACCTATCTAAGTTTATGCATTAGTTTTGATTATATTCCATCCCCTCATCCGTTTCCTTGGCCCAAACCTTTGCAAAAGGCGAGAGGCAGTCATAGTGCTAATACTAAATATAAGTCTAATGTACTTATAAAGAATTAAAAAAAGTAAATATTTGAAAATATATATGAAAAAGAAGAAAATAAACAGAAAGAAACATTCAAAAATCTAGTCACATATATATAAAAAAATTAACTTGATTTTATGACTACCTCTCGCTTAACCACGAGATTATGGGTATCATAGAAAGGCGAGAAACCAGAGCATTGTGATTGCTTTTTAGGCACAGCTCACTAAGGGTCACTGGAAACTCAGAAAAGCAGGTCTGAGGCTAGATGGTCGCAACCAATCAGAGGTTTCCACTGATAGGCTGCCATTGGATATACACAATTCACCTTTTGCACGATACTTGTGCGCTCTCTGGTGACACAAATTGTAATGTCTCTTTGGGTACTGCCTTGTTTCTGGTAGTTACTGTTTTATTGTTAAACTTCTTCTTATTGGTTTTGGAGTTGAGTTTTACACAACCAAATTGTCATTTCTAATGAAAATTACAGTACAAAAAAGTATTTGATGAAGACAATTTTTTAAAATCATTTTAATGTTTTAGTTGATGGTAGCAAAAAATCAACATAATTTGGTTTAAATGTATGAAGTTAAAGTGAGTGGAAATTGAATGTATAATTTTTCTAATGTGTTGGGTGAATTGAGAGAGAATTTCTTTTCTCATTCCCCATAAATAGTCAGTTGGTTAGATCAGTTGAGGTTAGAACAGTTTTTATTAGTGAGAATGTGTGTGCAATATTCCATTTTAATTACATTTGTCTGTTGTCATATACAATCGCTCAAGAGATCGAGCTCACATTTGGTTCAACAATGCAGCACTACATTAGCACGGATGAGTTCGAAAATAGGTTTGATCAGGCCAAGGAAGTGTAAAATCTCTTAGGGACCTAACATCTTTCAATGGGCTTATGCAGAAATTCTTCCTTTACAAAGTGAAATAGATTACATTTACCATAGCATCACCAAGAGCACAAGTTTAGAAATTGGTGGTGCCAGAAGAATGAATCTACATTAGACCAAATAGTAGGCATTTATTAAAACAAAATAACAAAATGTAAATAAAACAAATATTTTTAGTAATCTGTTGTTTTAGCATTCTGAAATAATAATATTACTGTACCACAAATTCATAATATGAATATTTTTTACTAGTTTTAAATTCTAAAATCCTCATTTTCAATTAGGCAATTAATCTGTGAAAGTAATTTGTTGTGACAATTTGTGAATCTTTTACTTACAGAAAAGCATCTATTCTTTTGCTTACTACAGGCTATTTCCTTATTGATGGCCCATAGCAACATTTTACTTCATGATTGGCTGAATGTTTTATTTTATATGTGGTCGTCATTTGTTGCTTAGAGAAATATGCTATCCAGTGACAGACTAAAGGGGGACAGAGGCCCTCTCTCCCAGGTGCTAGCTAGGAGTACCTTGGATAAATATTGTTATTGTTAATATGTTTTCTCAGGGCCAGCCTGGAGTACACCCTCTAGCAACTCCAAAAAATCCAGAGGGTTAGGCATGTGTGCCCCAGGTGTTAACCTTTGAAGTTTGCCACTGGTGCTATCAATGGCTTGTGCATAAAAAACACTTGAAAAAGTTTGATGCTTTGAACTTTTGCATTATTTACTCTTTTAAGCTACAAAACACATGACAAAAATCCTTTCTGCAAAGTATTTCTATTTTAACAAAGCAAATAATAAATTATTTAATTAATTCTGTCCAAAAAGTTTGCATTGCTGCCAGCATTCAACTGTGCTGCTTGATCCAATAATTTTTCTCTACAAGTTATGTACTCTAAAGTTTACAACTAGCTCACAATGGGATAAACTTAAGGGCCATATGAAGCATATCAAATGAAGATAACAAAAGATGGGCTAAGAGAAATGCAACTGTGAGAAACTTAATGAAACTAATGTTGCATTTGCAGGAAAACTTTACAAACCACAAAAAGTTTAAGTGCATTTGCTGTGTTCTTCAAAGGTTAAAATAGTTGTGTTTAAGCACAAGGACTGCACTTTTCACATGAGAAAAACTCTTGCCAACAAGATGAAGGTAAACAATATAAGGTTTTTTGCTTTAAATTAATTTATTTTATCACAGCTCATACAAAAATCATAACCACTTCTCACCTATAAAAATTTTATTTATATTCATTTTATTTTTCTTAGCAATGTATAAAGATTGATTCACAACTCTAAAACCCAATAGGATTGAAAACATTTTGACTTCTAGCAGACTGTGCCCAAAAATCAGTTACAGTGTGGCATGGCAAAAGTTGTTTTCTTGATGTTGCGATTGGGTTTTCCCTCACCTGGCTTAACTTGGGGCTTAACCCAGGTGGAGGATGCGTCAATCACTGGTAAAGGAGGACACAGTGATGTTGAGTTGATGGCCTTTATTGTGTCTAGGGAATATTTCTCTGGTGTGCCGGAGATGCTGTAAGGCATCCCACCTTAGTGCCGGTGCCTCCCTTCTGCCTCGCCATGACTGTTGCCCCAGGCAACAGCCATGATAGCCTGAAAGCAGAGGATACTAGGGAAATACCTATCCCATTGTAACTCTGTGGCAGCTGCGGTGCAGCTTGGTACCTCTGCTGGGGTCGGGCTGACTAAGCTTAAGTGTTGACTTGGTCTTTACTCTCTTCTCTCTCAGCTGACTGCCTTCCTCTGGCTACATCTTCTCCCCCTCTTGAGATGAGGGGGGCGGAGCCAGAGGGACAGTCTTTAACTCGTGATGGATGGCCACCCTAGGTGGGCCATCCGTCGAAATGTCATTTGCAACTATGGGTATTTGATGGTATCATTTTGTCAGATCAAGTGTCAAAATGTATTTTTTGTTTCTAATGCATGCTAAAATTGTTTATAGACGGCATATTGTACTTAACTCGTTTTGTAATTTAATTAGACTTTGATAATCAATACGTAAGTAGTATAACTTGTCCTTTTTTTCTTATGTGTATAGGAAGGTTCTCTTATAATTGTTTTAACTATGAATTAGTAAGCGGGTTTTTTTGATAGCGCTTTAACCATTTCTTTTAAATGTTTGATCTTTGCACAATTTATTGGCTTATCTTTGTGGTTTATTAGATTGTTATCCCCTGTTAGTCATATATTTCAAAAAAATTGTGCATCCTGGATTAGCATCAAACACTTATTCATGCTTTCTGAGGAAATTTCACATGTCTTCTTGCAATCTAACTTCTAGAGTGCATCTTGCTAATAATCCATCTATGAAGGTTTTTTCTTTCAGAGTAAGTTCTCAATAGTTTGGATCGGCTAGCATTTTTAGCAATTTATCTAATGCTGTTGCCTGCCACAATGCTTTAATCCTTAAAACAACTATTTACTATTGTTTGTAACGAGTACCTTAACATCAAATTATACTGACTTGGTAAAGAGAACCGTTGTTCTCATCACCAGAGGACTGGGATCTTTTTTGTTGGGGGATGATCCCACAAACAACATTGTGTGTGTTGCAGCCAGATATGGTTATCTTTGCAAGTAAGCCCTATTCCTGGCTTGAGTTTTGCATCTCTTCCTTTCCTGTCTGGGTTTAAAAAATCTTCTTATTTATGTTGTTATCTGTTTTACCTCTTCTCTCCCCTAAATGATGAGAAAGTGTAGCCACACAGGAGACAATCTTAACCACAATGTCTTGTCCATTATGGCCAAAGGTACCTCTGATTGGCTATGACCACATAGCCTCAAATCCCATTCTTTATCCTAAGTAACCTCTTATCAGACAGATAGTCCAATAGGCTGTCACATCTCCCCTTTTTAGAAAAGTTAAGAGTAGAGATCTAAGAAACGATCAACAGCTTTTAGTACTTTGACTTCCTGCTGCTATAATGTTTTTTGCTTTTTGTTCTGTTTATCCCAATGTTGTTTCTCCCTTTCCAGTTTGTACTGGAAGAAGTGAAACCTGTGAGAGAGTTGTGATGAATGGAGCTGAGACTAAGATGCAATAATATGAGTAGTAAGAATAATGGTGATGTTTATTCGACACTTAGGGTGAATAGTATGTACATCAATGAAATCAACTATGCACGGTCTGCTCTGGGGAGAGGCAGTAGTAGAAGTGAGCCAAATCATACAAGTTAGGCTTTTATAGTTACTCATTATGACATCACATGATTGACATTCCTCATTAGAATCCTTAGCTGTGGCACGCGACTTGCATGCGGGCTTTACATTAAGACATGTCAATCATTCATTAAATCATACAAAAGAACATAACATCGTAATACAATATAATATAATATCTTGATTATATATCTTATAATAATATCAAAAACACAAATCATAACATAATATAATAATCATTATTAATCCTAAACACGGTACCATCTTGGTACTACAAAACCCTCTTTTCGGGTAGATACAAATTAATTTAATTATGTGTCTCATTACTGTTTCGGTCAGAGACATTTTGCGCTCTCCAACAATTTCTTTCACTGTAACTGGCTCTGTTTGAGCTTTTTTCGGTGCAGGTCGTGTTGTTGCGTGTTTTACGGTTTGCAACAGTCAATTGGTCATTAGTACCGGTCTCGTTGTGGGAGAAGCAAGGGTTGGGCTAGTTATCCACATTTGTGGAAGTGCTGGGTGTTGATTCCATATTCTTTTTCTTTTGCAAGGTCACAAGGACTAACTTGCATCCCATCATCAGTTATTAGTGTTGAAAGATCCTGGACATGAGTGCTTTTGCACCCACTAGTGCCAATGCTGACCGGCTAGTCTGGTTCCTTTGCCGCTGCAATTTATGCACGGCACCAGGAAGTCTGTCGTAGTTTTTAAGAATTTTGCCCTTTTACACAATGGACATTCGCTATGTTTGATTTTTTTTATTAGACATGTATTTTTGTGGAGGGTTTATTAGATTCAGTAACAATCGGCCACCATTCTTTTTGCTGTTGCGATTGCTTCCACCTCTACACACGTTGGTTTGGATTGAGATTTGCAGCTCTTCTTCCAAGCCAGGAAACCAGCTAATCCTTTGATCACTGTGATTGGTTTCACTTTGTGGACCCCATTTATGTCTGTGGTTTCAGACATATGTCCTGCCCAGTTGTGGCTTCATGCCCAACTGCACATAGCAATAGTTTTTTCGCATGATGAGTGTTCTGCGCAGTTTTTTTGCTGCCCCTGTACTGAATGATGCATTTGCGCATCATGGTCAACCATATTTCCTTTCTTCTTGACGACATCATTTCCGGTGGTGCGAGACTGTATCAGTTCTTGTTTATTTTTTGCTCACGAACATTTTTCTCGATTCCGCCCGTTGATGTCATATTTTTAATTTAGGACTTCCTCATGCAATCTTGAGATTTTCTCAATTTGAATTTTTTTTTTCTTTTTTGGTATTGCAATGCACCAGCTGTTGCCTTCATCTGTTTCACCTCATTGAAACATCTAATTTTAATCATATTAAACAATTTTATTCTTTTTTTTTTACATACCACCACCTCCGGATCAACTTAATGCTCAAGAACTGATTATTTGTGCAATCTGCATGGGTGCGGCCTACGTTGTACTCAATAGCTTTACAATGTGATGTCGCAACAACAACGAGACTGTTCCTGGACTGTTCCACCAGCTGCTCGCACAATCGGAGCGCTTTCATTTTGTACCAGCCAACTCAGGCCGTTTACTGCGAGTTTGGTGGCCAGCCAAAACATTTTGGCCTGTCAATGCAGTATGCATGGCGTCAGTCACAGTTGCCAATTCCGTCACCGCCATGCCCTCCAGTACCTGTTTTCCACCAGCTCTCAGTTTCATTAATGTCGGTGCAAACTGTGCACGCACCAACACCTGTGCAGAACCGCCAGGCAACAACACCTCATTCACTACCTACACATCAACAACCTACACATCAACAGCCTACACATCAACAGCCTACACATCAACAACCTACACATTAAGGGCCACCCCTGCAACAGCACCATCGTCGCATTGTTGGCAACAAGCTGGAAAAACTCAACCATCGCATGGAAATGCTACGAGCTGAATTGATCCTCTAAGTTGCAATTGAAGTACTCATAAAGTGCACCCAGACTGGAATTTTAGTGTGCTAGGATCATAGCAAATATGGACCGTCACATGTATTTTCGCAATGTGCATAGGTGGATGGCATTGCTTCAGATCTTCATCAATGATTTAAATTGACTTCTACAAAACGTGCCTCTTCCCAGACAGATTCGCGTCAGAGCTGTATTGTCCACAACAACAACATAGCACCTGGATATTCCACTTGCCACATTTGTTGCCCAACCTTTATCGACAATGATTGAGCAACCATCAATCTCCAGGACTGTGATTTTTTCTACTTTACCCCCTTCTTCCCCGGTTAAAGATGGACAATAGAACCCACCCTGAAGTTAATGTTCAAATGGTTCAACAAGAGCAGTTACCCTGTTGGGTGGTAAATCTGACTTCTAAACCAATTTCCATTCCCTCTCGTCCTGTCGTACCTGTAGACACCCCCAGTGTTGTTTCTATTCCCATTGCTTGCATGGATTCCAGCACAACGCCCACTTCTAATGCTGTCGTTCTCATTGCATCTACATCCAGTGCACGGTCAAAAATCTGTCTGATCCCAACGTCATCTGGTGCCACTTTTGCATCTCTCCTGCTGGTTGTGACGAAGCTCAGGACACCAGAGCAACTGTTCACGGAAGTAATAAACAAATGGCTCAACATCCATGCCAGTTGGCTAGACACAAAAGATTGTTGTCCTTATTACCAAGTGTTCAGACGATTCCAGCTGGCACAATAGAATGTTCTGACTTCTACAACCATCAGAGCTACCTCTCAGGACCACTTGAACTTTTATGCTGAACTAATTAAGCATTTAGAAAAGTGGGCTCTAATGGATATCAACCATTGGTTTATACAGTTGCTGCCTGCCATCGTAGTGTAGCAAAAAAACTATCCCAGATACTGCCCTTCTTGACAATGCAAAATTGCAATTCTCCAACGATGTGGCCTGCGGTGTGCGATCGTAACAATGCTGTTTATGGTCTCTGCCACCACCATCGCCTTCTCAGGATACACCTCGAATGATTCTCTCACAACTTACAGACATGCTGCCCAACGAGCACCAGAAGAAACGCAAAATTCTGCCAATGGTGCACAGGCACAAGAATGTGGAGAAAGACAAAGAGGCAGCGAGCTTTTCTTGGCTCAATGTCTAAAGCTCAAAAGGTTGCGATTCGCCCCTCTCTAGCGTGCATCAGTGCGATGCAAACTGTCTCAGAATTTGTCAAAGGTGTAATGATGGATCCTCCAACCCTGTCAGTGTTGTCAGATCTTCTTTCTTGGCCTGACACTCCACCGGCTCAAGTTGAGCAAATGCAGGTTTTAGAGGAACCTGAAACCCTCACTTTTTCAAAAAACAAACCAAAACCTCCAGCTTGTTCAGACTTTTTATAACATTTTTCTACATTTTTGTGTATATAAGTAGCCTTCATCCTTGTTTTTTATATAACAATTCTTGTTTTTGTCTGCTTTGTGAAAATTGTTTTACTGGCATATCATATTTTTTTGTGTTATATGTCATCCTTGGTAGTACCATAAATCATTTCTGTAAGAACCAGTTTATCTCTCTTTTTTAACTTTGCCCAAAATATTTACTTGGTTCTTATTGTATTTTTTTTGGTATTTATCGCAAACTTTTTGATTGATTTTTTTGTGCGTTATTATTACATTTTCTTTTTACATATAACCTGATAATAAGTTCTCATCACCAATATTTTTTTGTGTTTGTTTTCATTTATTTTATATATGCCTCGATTTGTTTAATTTTTTTTTGTTTTTGTATTTATTTCATTATCTTCCACGATATTTCTTTAATCAGTATGTAAATATGTAATTATGCCTATTTAATTTTTTTTTTAATTCTTTGAGTTTAATATTTTAAACAACACTAGTCCAATTACTTGCCTGTTTATGTAATCTCCGGAAATTTTTTTTATACGCTTGATGTACTGTAATCATTGTTTGTTTGATGCACATACCCGTTCTGAATATGTTCTTTTAATAATAAACATACCATAATTTTTTTTGTTGTTATTCCAGTTTATCCATTTTATGTACATAAATGTATGCATATATAAATCATTGCATTTAGTCACCTGCAATAATGCACAATTTTTTCTTTGTGTACTCGTTGTCAGTCACTTGTAAGAGGTCATAATTTTAATAGTATCCATTTTTTAATCCGTAGCTAATTGTAGTATTTGTTATTATTGATTACTCATTTTTTTTATCAAAAAGTCCATTTTATCTTTGTGTATGCACATCATGGAATTTACTTACCTTTTAGAAAGCGTAGTTTTATTTTTATAACATTTAATCATCTATCTATTGTAGTTTGTAGTTTTTTCTTGACATCCGTTCTTTTACATTGTATAACCACAGTTGTGAGAACCAGTAACCATTTGAAATTTTTTCTTTTTCATTTAATTTTTATATGTAGGTATAGAGTTCATTCACCACTTTGTATATGTCACACGTTGTAAATCATTACAATTAGGCTTAGTCCGAGTTCATAGTCAGAGGACAGCCCTTCTGGCTCCGCTCCCTTATCCAGAGATGGAGAGAGGAAGTGGCTTGAGGGAGGAAGTCAGGTTTGAGAGTTGAGAGAAGGTTGTGTAGAAAGAAAGAGATCTACCTAACAGGGAAAACTAGTAACTGACCAGTAGAAGCACATTAGATCTAAAGTTCTGTATGGCATATACACATAAAAAAGTGGTAAATAATAAAATAGTGATAGTTACAAGATGCATGTGTTTCTTATAATTTATTCAGCAAAATTTTAATGATGGTAAAAAGTTGTGGTGAACTTGAAAATAATGATTAAAGCAGAGAAGATTGACAAATGTGCTTCTCTATACAGGTCACATGACTTTCTGAGAATAACTCAGGATGGTATGGGAAAAGTAGTAGATTAATCGGTATTGCAAACGTTAATCGTCAGGTCGATTCCGCATGTGCCAATAAAATTAAATAAAAATTAAGCAAATAAAAAGGAAAACAAATTTTTTTTAAATTAGTTAAAACTCATAAAGGCCCAATGTGAACCCAAACCATTTCTTCACATATGAATTTACCATTTTTTATTCGGTACACAGTGAAATTGGTTTTCGAAACTTTTTTGTGAAAATGATGTAATTCAGATGGTCCACTTTTTTACTACTACTCTCCATATCTAAGTCTGAATGATAATTTAGCAATTTTAGAGAAGAATTTATTAGAGCAGCTTTTATAAAAAAAATTTAGCTTGCGGACAAACATCCTTACTTAATGCAGCTTGTATAATTCTGGCTGGAAAATGTTAAAACTTCAATAGTTTTATGACAGGTTGGTCACTGTTGTATCATGAGAATCTCTGACTCATGCATCGTTCTAGACTAAACACTTCAATTACAATTGGTTATTTTATATTTTTCTTGCACTTTTTGATTTACCAAATATTATGTACTGAACAAGTAGTGTTGTCTTTAGACTTAACAATATTTTTATAATAATTGAATAAAATGTAAGTATTTTTATGTTTATTTTAATTGCTGTTAGCTCAGTGTTTATGATTCTAAAAATTTTGCAAACTAAACGATATTTTTTACCAAAACTTCAACTGATATGCAGTTTGTATTCATGAATTATGTATTGTAAACAATTTTTGATTGTAGCTCGAATTCATTTCATAATTAATAGACCAGAAATAAAAATTAGTAAGATTTTTAAAATGTTACATTATTATTTTATTTCCATTTTGAAATAGATTTATTTTATATTTGTATTTTCAAATTCAAATGTTTACAGGGTTTTATAATAATTTTATTAATCCAAGTCTAATAATTACAGTTTAAATAATTAGTAGGAATATGATTATCATAGTTCTCGCACAGCTAATTCTTTATTAGTACACGTCTTGAAATGGAAATTCAGCTTCTTCCGAAGAACTAAAATTGTTTTAAAAATAGAAACAGGAATTAGTGATTTTATAATTATACTTATAAGAAGAGTAACAGCCATATTTTGGGGTTTTATTTATATGGTTTGTTCAGAAGGACGATAATGCATTATAATGAATGTGAGTTGATAGAAGAATAATAATCAAAAAGTTAAATAAACACAACACTGTTTATCACAGGAATTACTGGATGAACAAATATAACACAAAACAATATGCACTTTAATACAAACACATTTCTCTGATAAATGTAGTTATTATTACAAATAAAAATGGTATCGTTTGTACTTAAAACTAAATGATGCAATTTACGCTTAAATAACTAAATTACAAACACATTTGCAAAAAAAAATTTTCTACACTTAGAATTACAAACATGCAGTGACAGCAGGTCTCCTATCTCAGAACTCCTGAGAAGGAAAATAACTCAAACATAAAAACAAAGGTTGTATCATGTTTGAATCCAGAGCTGCCACTGTCTTAATCCTAGTCCTTTATCATACAGGAAAGTTCAAGTCATAATCAGCTTAAATGTCATAGGTCACCAACTGTGAATATTTACTGAGAGGGGAAACGGTGCTGACTGGTGGAATTTAGTAGCAATCTCTAAAGAAACACTTTTAAATTGGTGGCCGATCACGAGGTCGAATTATGTTATGTCGACTGTTGTCATGTCGCAAACAACAGGTCGACTTCACTGCGTCGCAGCTTCACAAAGTCGACCGCATTAGGTCGACTGTTCTTACGTCGTGTTTGCAAGGTCGAAATCACAATGTCGATCGACATTGTGATTTTGAAATCGACATTGCAAAACTTAATTTTTTTAAAATACTAAAAACTAAAAAAACTAAATATTTTTTAAAAACTAAAAAAAAAAACTAAAAACTTAAAAAACACATTTCTTTATTTAATTAAAGAAAAAAATTTATAAAGATATATTATGTGATATATCTTTTAGAAAAGTTTTAATAGTAGTAGAGTTATAATTCTCTACTACATTCAGTATTCTTCTATCCGTAAAAATTCATGTTTATCAAACGTTTTTCGATTTTTCCGTGAAACATTGTATAACAAATCTTCATCATCACTATTGTCATCTGCTTGTGTTGCAGCTTTGCGCCTTCGTCTTACAATTTGAGATAATGCATCAATAGAAGGTAATGCAGGTGCACAGTTTACAGGCACATCTGAAATTGCTTGCTGCACAATATTTCGTGTTGTGCTTTCACATTCTGTGGCTTTTTCTTTAACTGCCCCAACTACCCTAGCAGATGAAGTTTTATCAAATGATGGCGCGTGTAAGCGATGCTCGGATGGTTCGCGGACAACTAAATCACCAATACTATGCAAACAAGCATTGCATGACTTTCTTAACTCGCAATGCCAGTGTGATTTCCCCTTCACATTTTTTTCAACGGTATAGATATATTTTTGGTAAATAGCTTTTTTGTGCCCTTTAGCAGTTAAAACAAAAGAAAGTTTAGAGATGATGAATTGTTGCTATGGTTATAGGTTATAGTCTTGAATTGTTGCTATGGTTGCTAACTTCGAATTGTTGCTAACTTCGAATTGTTGTAATATTTATTTTTTTATTGTGTTTATATAGGTTTAAGCATCAACAACGTCGACCAGATGTAGGTCGACGTTTTGATTGGCTACGTTGCATATTGTTACGTTGTGATCACGACGTAACAACAGTCGACCTAATGAGGTCTACTTAGTGAAGCTGTGACATGACAACAATCGACATAACATAATTCGACCTCATGATAGGGAACCTTTAAATTACCACAATCCATAAAATTTTTGATAATTTTTGGTCTTCTGAACCAACTGCAACTTTTAATAGTACAAACACATGCATGCATATGTATTTTTTCCAAATTTTATTTGATCCCTCAAAATAATTAGTCCATTTTTGTAGTTTTTAAAAATGTGTTTTGAAGACGAGATACAAGCAGTACTTCATATGATTTCATCCTTTATCTTTTTTTTTGTTATTGCGGATCCAGTACCCAGCAAGTAGATAATTTCCAGGTATAAAAAATATAACTGGGTACCAGAATAATCACCATCAAAAAACTGTTTTAGATCACTAATTATCTTAATTTTTAAAATTTGTTAATCTATTTTTGGATCTTATAGTACTGTTAAATCTTAACTCTTTATAAATTCAACATTTTTCAACATGTAAGGGGTCATTCATTTAGAATGTCACACAAAAAATC
Organism: Geophilus carpophagus; assembly: GCA_034687075.1. Taxonomy (NCBI): domain Eukaryota; kingdom Metazoa; phylum Arthropoda; class Chilopoda; order Geophilomorpha; family Geophilidae; genus Geophilus; species Geophilus carpophagus. The sequence goes on from JAQFZN010001737.1 coordinate 13,158, forward strand.
AAGTTTTTTGAACCACCCCACCACCCATGACACATTATTGTCACAGAAAATTTTAACCACCCCCACCCATGTCACAGTCATGATTTAATATTGAATTTATATGAATTTATATGAATATTTCAGGTGCAACTATGTAGTATGCACTATTTATTACTGAGAGAATAAAGTTCTGAAAAAATATGGTAAAATATGGTAAAATATGGTGAAATATGGAATGAAAATGTATTTTTGAAGTTTAATATGTTACTTAAATCAGGACATTTACTCAACTCATAAAGTTAGTTGTAACAGTCACATAGAGGTTGTACCACTCACTGACCCATGTCACAGTTTGTCACGGATCTACTACATATACACCCCACCTACCATGCATGACATTCTAAATAAATGATCCTTAAGTATATAAACAATTATTGTAAATTTTGAAAGTAAATTTTAGAACTATTATCAGAAATTGTTAGTGATTTTTTTGTTACCTTGTATCTCTTGGTATATAAATTTGACGAAAATCGAAAAAGTATTCAGGTTTAGAGAAACTTCTTGGATTTCCAGCTAAGTCGGCGTAATGCTTAGCGTAGCTCTTACGATGTGGAACTCCATATTTTAAGTAATAATAGTACTTAGCAAGATCTTTTTGACTAATTTCATCTTTATCTTTCGTTCCACTGAATTCTCGTCCAGAGATCGCTCCAATATCACCAATGTTTCCAAAATTTGGTGAAAAATCATTGTTTTGATTTAAATTAACATTAAATCCGCCTCCGCTACTTTCAAGTTGTTTTGCTTCCTGATGTTGCTGATTTTGTATTGCGAAAACTTCGTTCTCGGAAACATACTTGCTTCTTTTTGATGAATGTGATCGATGATGTTGTGGTGGTGCTTCTTCGGAAGCTGAATCAGTAGCATCAGCTTGATTTGTTCTTTTAGGTGAATGTGATCGATGATGTCGTGGTGGTGCTTCTTCGGAAGCTAAATCAGTATCATCAGCTTGATTTGTTCTTTTTGATGAATGTGATCGATGATGT
>JAQFZN010001738.1:0-14177 GCA_034687075.1 Geophilus carpophagus
CGAATGGAAAAAGTATGTTTGCATGCAACTTTTCAATGGACTAAATTTAGATTGACAGGCCAATTTACTCGACGCGTAGACGCGTAAAAATTGCATTCAAATTAATTTGCATATAGTCAAATTTAACCATTTTTTTATATTTAAATCATCTCACTTATTATATTTAGATCCAATTTATTTTATCATTAACTTATACATTGAACATGTCAATATTTGAACTCGAAATTAATTTTTATTTACAACGTGACAATTTAAAAGTAATCTTGATGGAAATTGAAAAAATATAATCTAAGAATCTATAGAACATCCGAAATGACTGACTCACTGTAAAACTAGAAAGGGTTCGTACATAAAGACGAAGAATCAAAGCGGAACGCAGTCAAAATTGGAAAACTTGACTTCTCTTTTGAGCTTAATGGAGGATCAAGAAGAGCTACACAGACTTGGATTTATTTTCGGAGATATTGTGCTCTGTATGGATTTTGTACTTTACAACAACATACTGAAAAGAAAAAGCTTCTGTCTATACAAGTTAATCTTCCTGCAACTGATCTAAGGTCATTATTGACCTGTAACATAATTTCCTGCTGCTGCTGCTGCTTTTTTGAAGCCAATTTTCAATCTAGTTATTTTTATTATTTGATATTTTTTTATATTAAAAGAAACTATCATCAACTGCCTATCTTATAGAAAAACTTTATCTTGATTTTGGCTTGGGATAATTGGATTATTATATAGAATTGGTGATGGGCATTAGATTTGTGGGTAGAGAAATGATATTTTGTTATTTTATTGCTATTTTTGGTTGTTTTTTATTGATATGTTTTGCGAAAAGATATGGATGTGTGCTGTAAGTTTGTTTAAGATATGAATTTAGTTTGAGTGATAAATTCAAAGATAATTGTTTTGTATATATTAAACTTATATGTGGGTTTAAGATTTTTTTTGAAGATATATGTAAGTATATGCAGTACTGTAATTTTAATGAGGCAAAGTTTTGCAATTTAATTGGTACTGGCGGCACTTCTTGACCTACTATCAAATGACCAATTAAAAAAATTTTTTGTGCATGAAATGCAAATTTTTTAAGAAGGAAAGTAAGTTTGAAACTTTTGAATTTGAAATTTTTAAATTTAGAATTTGTAATTTGAATCTAAATATATGAATTTTAAATCTAAATTTTTGAATCTTGAATTTTAAATTTTGAATTTTGAATTTTAAATTTTGAATTTTCAATTGTTGACTTTTTGAATTTTCCAATTTTTGAATCTTGAATTTTCGAATTTTTGAATTTTGAATCTGGAAAATTTGAATTTTTTAAAAATTGTTGACTTTTTGACTTCGAATTTTTTAATCTTGAATTTTCGAATTTTTGAATTTTGAATCTGGAATTTGAATTTGAAAATTTTGAAACTAAAATTTGAAATTTTTAAATTTCTAATCGAAAATTTAAACTATTGACACCCATCTTCAATCCAGGGGCCCCTTCAAATCGAGGCAACAATAAACCCCTCTCCTCCCCTCCCCAAAAAATACATTCGTTAAGAACTAAAAACATTGTATTGATTATACCCATAATAAAAATAAAAACATGAGTAAAATTCCTAACTGAATGGTCATCATGCTTGGCTACAAGCCCAACTCAAACTCAACCAAAAAAAAAAACAGAAAACATTCCTACAACATAATAGCAAAAAGAAAACCCAAATCCAAACCCAAACCCTATTTTTCCTTCACTCCATTCTCTTAGTTTGCACATCACTTATGAAACAACCCTTGATAGCAACGAATTCCTCCTAATAGGCAACATTGCCTCCAACATCGTCCTCAACCTACCATTCCTCCTGGCGTATGTATTTAGCTTTAACTCACAACCAGTCGCACACAACCAAACGTTAAACTAATCATAAACCTGCAACACCACCATCACCAGTAGGTAGATTTTGAACATTTTCTTTACAATATTCCCTTTTTTTTTAGTTGCAAATTACATGCTTTATGCATGTTAGTTTTTTATTGCCTCTTTAACCTGATTTGGAATTCTACGTAGCATCTTTCCATCGTTTAGTCGGCATAGTTTCTCAATGCTCAAAACTACAAGTGCAGCATGCTAAACACATTCATATGCCATAAACTTGTTCTTAGTGTACAGACTTACCCCACTCTGCCACGCCTACCCATATACGAGGAAAAAAAATTGTGAAAGAGAAAGATTTTGCTTCAAGTAGCTGATTATACAGCTTCATACAGTATATACACCATTTATACAAAAAAAAAATTTTTTTTGTGGAGAAAGTGTGGTGGGAATTGAAGTGTAGAGATAAGTTTAACACGCTATTGCCTTAGGTAGTGGTTTGTAAACACAATTTTGAGTCTATATGAGAAAATATTTATTTTTGCCTCGTTGTTTGTTGTATGAGGTTCACTAATTCTTGGCGCGTTTCTGGATAGAGCCCTGAGCGTTTCACATATAGAATTAACTGATATACGAGCTGAGAAAGGGGCAGCTAAGTGAAAGCTGTTCTTTACTGAAGACTCTTTAGCACTTGTCAGTGCGAAATGAGAATGGCGTTTTGAGTGCAATTTGAAGATGCGATTTTGTGAATAAAATTAGTTTGACGTATGCAAATTGTTTTCTTTGGTGTTTTAATGGACTAATTAAAATTATGAATTTTTTTGATTGTTTTTGTGGCGTTAGTGCATGAAATGAAAGTGTAAACAAGGATTTTGACAGGTAGAAAGCGTGAAAGAGGATTGAAAGGAGATAATTAGTGCATCAATATTAATAAATAATTTGCTATTGTTTAGAAATTGCGGTGAAAGTTTGTTATTGTTTGAGGAGGAAAAAAATGTGTTCGATAAATGATATTAAATTTGAAACATTTGTGAAATTTTATCATCGTGTTTTGAGTGAGGTTCAAAGCTTCGCCGCTGCTCCCGCGGCCCGGGGAAACACACTATGGTGGTTGAAGAGAGAATTTGACAAGGATTCGAATGCCGTGCGCAAGCTCAAAGGTCTCTGTGGGTTAAGGTTTGCGAGCAGAGGACGAAAACTGATTAGCTGGAGAGAAAAAAGAATGGTAAAGGGAATGAAAAGTTTGCAAGCTAGAATTAGAAATAACATAAGGAGTTTTGTCATCGTTTTCATGCGTTTTTAATGATTTTAGTAATTATTTTATGAAGTTTTATTTGATAGAAAATTTTAAAAATATAAATTTTGAGCATATTTTTTAAAAAATGGCAGTTTAATACTGTAACTTTCGATTTGTAGCTATTCCGAACCCCCGATTTAGATGAGGGTTTAAACATTTAGATATAAAACCCGCCGAATTTGAAGTACATATTCATGGGAGTGGGTTTAAATATTTAGAGTACCGTTTTAATAATTGTATTTATCGATTTTGATGAATTTCTGATTTTCTACCATCCCCGATTTAGTATTACAGATGTGGGGAATGAGTTTAAGCATTTAAAGCACCCTCAAAATTGAAGCACATGTCTCAATTGGATTATGATAGCAAAGTGTATCAAATTTAGGATTTTTATCAAAATACAAAATTTATTAATCATAAAAGTTTGAAAAAAAATCAATTTTCCATTTTTTAAATTAAAAATAAAGTAGATTTTTTAGAAATATTAGTAATGGCGTCGTAAACCGTTGGAAAGATAAAAGATTTGAATTTAAAATTTAAATAAATGTGAAAAAGATTATCTATCATTGAATGATAGAGTGAAGTAATTTTTCGATCTATACTCACTCATGATCAAACGATCAGTTTGTCGTAAATCAGTTTCCCTCGCTTGGCACGCGGCTGCGCGAACTTCGTTTCCCGGATCAATAAGGACTTGCAACCGAGGCGCGAGCAAACTCAGTTGGCGGCAGAGCGGCGAGCGACTAGAGCCAACTGACTCATGCTCCCGTTTCTCCACCACGAGAGTGCTGTCGTTGTTGTCTTCTGAGGGATATTTGCACGATGAGAACCTCGATTGACCGCTGGATACAACGTGGCATGCGTCCACTCGATGCATTTCTTCTTCACGTGTTGCTACTTGTCGGACAAGGTAAAAAAATAATAATAATTTAAACAGAAAAAAGTTTATTTATTTAATTTTTTTAAATATTTAAATTTTAAAATTTATAAATTTAAAATTTATAAATTTAAAATTTATAAATTTAAAATTTTAAAAATATAAATTTTTATTTACATTTTTTCGATTCGGTTTCTCACTTGTTAAGAATTAATTAGCGGATTACTCGTTGATGAATAAATAGTTGTAAAGGTCGGCTATTAAGGATACGGGTTGGGCAGTAAAAGAGGATAATTTGATGGTGGCGACGAGCGAATCTTCATTTCCGTTTCTGCCAGAGGTGGGGCTCATGACCCCATGGAAACGGATTGTGTACTTTGGCGATGGACGAGGGTCATGTGGGAGTAAGGGTCTTTAATAATGAATGATACAAGTACATGATTTTGTATTAAGGAAGCTTTGCGTCGGCTAAAAATTACTAAATTCTCATTTGGACTTACTTCTCTGACTTTTATTGAGAAAAATCGATTAGTAAATATTAGTTATTTAACTAGTACAAGATAAATTATATTTTTGCATGTTTTAATCTTGTTAGAACCATTTTGCCGCTGCAATTAGTGGCGCTGTGCTTAATGCGAATAGCAGTATAAAAGTGATTCTAATATTACTTGCGAGTAAAATAAGAATCGTAAAACCAGTAGGGGGCTATATTCATTAAGTGCATTTACAGCCTCATTCAGCTTATTCGAATTAATTTTTTCCATTAAAATCCTGCACTTTTTGCAAAAAATTAAATCCAAAGTGGGCAATCTTCAGCTTTTTTGTATATAATCGAGCCAAATATCAATTTCTTTACACATTTTCCCCAAAAATGTTAGAAAATCCACCATTTTTCTTCAACTTAAACTTTTTCTAACCATTTTTACGTCGCTTCAACAAATTGTAGGCGATAAATCGAGTTTACGTGACTCTGACTGACTGTCATTTTGAGACATTTGATTTATTATGTGATTATTGTTTGTTTTGATAATACTGGTACCGCCATTGCTGGTTATGTAATGTAGTTTGAAATATGAGAAACATGCGGGTTTGTGTTCTTGTTTTTAAACATATTTGTTTATTTATTTAATCAGATATGAATATCTGCTCTCGAGAATTACATGACACACATTTTCTAAATGTCTGAGTTCAAGTTTACGTGTTATTATTTTTTAGTTTATATTTTGGGATGTAAATGAGGTAGAAATTAATGCAGATTCTTTTATTTTTTTTCATATAAGCTCCCATAAGTGCAATTTGCATTTAAATTTTCTTAACTGCATCCAAATTATTTTTCTTTGATGCTGTAATAATTGAAGAAAGTGTAGTTTTAATCTTCCATTATCTCGTATTCATCTCGTTTTTTCTCGCGGTTTGTTTTCAACACCAGATTGCGTGCACAAACTTTTAAAAATATTTATATTTCAAATTGTTGAATTTTAATTACGACATTAATGAAGTACAGATACGGAATTAAAATTTGAATAATATCTGTGATTTTTCTTCGGGAATTATGTCATAAGCTCATTTTGTTCGATTAAGTAACGGTTTAATTTGATACCTCTAGTTGGAGTCGGAAGGGGAGTTTAGTTGGAAAGAGGAAATGAAGACCAGCTGGAATTTAAAATGGTAATGATAATTAGAGTGGTTGGTAGCCGCTTATTTTTGCCTGATTAATATTAATTAGTTGAAGGGGATGATTAATCGTTTAATAGGCAATTCGCGTGCCGAATCGGAGGATTAGGGGTTGTAAGGTAATTAGCAATCACAGGTGTTTTCTTGCAAGAAGACGGCTTTCTCATGTGATTCACGTGCAAGTGCAAGTTATTAAAATTTTCAAGACGCTTTTACGATGAGTGTTGCATTATAAAAATTGTGTTGAATGCACAACAAGCTTTAAAAGAAGGGATTATTGTTGTTGGAAGGTGGAAGGATGTTGTGATGAGTCATTGAAGTTTGAGACGATGACAAAAATTATTTTTTTTTTTGGTTTTTGAGAGAAAGAGATAGGATAAAGTGAAATTTGATGCGAAGTTGGGAAGTAGTTTTCTTTGGGTGGAATGAAGTTATGAGTTCTGAGTTTATGTGAGCACTCTAGTGGTGGATTAAAGTTTCTTGGAAGCCTTCTGCATTGTGCTTAATGAAGTTTTGGAGCCCTAAACAAGATTTTGTTTTTAATTTGAAAAAAAATTAATTAAAACGTAATAAAGAATAATAAACAAAAAATTAACAAAAATGTGTGTTTGACGTAAAAACCGGGCCCCAGGGCCTGTTTCTAGTTGTTGACCCGGCTCTGGAAGATGCAGTAACAAAAACTTAACGTTCAGGGACCTAATTGAAAATTATTTTGAAATTTTTATGATTTTTTTGAAATTTTTTTGAAATTTTTTTGAAAGTCTCAAAAAAAAAAATAGAAGAAATTTGAGAATTTTAATTTGAAAAATCTAAAATGTATGTTCAATTTTACAGGCCTGAGGTGTGTTTACGCTCTTTACAGTCATTAATCTAGCATTGAATGTAAGTGACAGAAGAAATGCAAAAAATGTGTTAATTTTATCTAAAAAATAAATAAAGGTTTTGTGGTTTGAAGCTAAAAAGATTCCAATACTTTATTTTCTCTTCGGAATTTTTACTTAGTTGTTTAATAAAAAAAATAGTAAAGAATGAAAAACAAAATGGCTATTCAATGACTTGCAGTAGCTTAAAGAAAAAATACCTTGCTTGATGGCGAATCGATGAACTAAAACATAAAAACAAAATGGCTTTCTGGGCGTGAAAAACTCTCTACCTTATTAGCAACTTTTTTCAACAAATTTTCAAATAAAAAATACACGGTACAAGTAAAAACAAAGAAACTTTTAACTGATTATTTCAATAAAATTCAAATTTAAATTCAAATTATTAAATTTACATATTTTTACTACATTACCCAAGAAAACCCACACAGAAAAACCATTAAAAACACCATCAACAACAGCACTACCAAAATAAATAAAAAATAGAACAAATAATAAATAAATAAAAAATAAAAAATAAAAAATAAAAATGGCCACTCGACTTTTGTTGTGGTAAAATGTTTTGCTTGTCTTTTCAAATGCAGACGGAAAAAGAGAAAAAATTGGCTCGTTTTTCAACTACGTGATTTTGACATTGCCCAACCACAATGTTCTTCGGTCCGGAAACGTGTCGTTTGGTTGCCCGCAGTGTTTGCCATTCTTGTATCCCAAATGCGCAAAAGCCAATCTCTACATCTTGCCATTCCATCCAAACACCCTAATTGATGGCTCTTGTCAATCAAGCCACAATACTAAATGAAGAGCGATGCGCAGCTTGCATTGAATTTTGATTTATTTTAATGAAGCTACTCGCGAGTTATTGTGCAACTGCATCACACTCCACTTGTTTACTCGCTCTGACACGAAGCAGACGCTTTCTGCAAGCTGGTCGAGGGAAACAATTTCACATAAAAGAGGAAGGAAACATGTCACGTGCAGTGCGCCAACTCCTTTTGAACAAGTCGAACGGAAGGAACGACGCAAGACGATGGCAACTGACACTTAGAGCCACTCGTCCCCTTTACCCAAAATACACTTGTCACTTTATATAATGAGTTGTGAAGCAATTTGTAGGTGTAAGCTCTTCCCTTATTTCCATCTGCCCCTCACACACCCCCCTCATATCACTAGATATGAAAAAAATGGTGGCGGGGGTTGTTTTTGCACCGATTTCTGAGATTGTGTACTCGATGTATTCATTTCCATAAATAGTCGACAGCACTTTTATCAATTTCCCACAGGTAAAGTTGAGTCGTGCTCAAACACGTTTGTAATGATCGGGCAATGGGAAACGAGAGAGGTGTTAGTGAGGTATAATGGAAGAGGATTCTTTAACGGGGGGAAATGGGTTGTTGCATCCATTAGAAAAGGCGGGTGTATCAATGTTTCTTTGAGAAATTTGTTAAAGGTTTTTTTTTTCCTTTTTAGGGGAAAAACTGGGTGCGCATTTGGAATGAAAGAAACCATTAGATTGTGTTGAGAATGTCGTCTGATGGCACCGCCAGTTTTTCCCATGTCTTGAATGCTATATTGATGCTTTACCTCAACGCTTTTTTATGGTATAGAGTAAGTAAGGAAAGTGAGTTGTAGGAGGGAGGAGTTGGATTTTTCATTTTTTTTGTGGATATTTTATTCTTTTCTTATTCACGTTTATAACTTATTCTTCAAGTTTTGTCGTAGTCACGCACATTTTTGGTTTAATGTGGTTTTTTTTGTGACTTTGGGAGAATTTTATGGGAAATGTGACAAATGATCAAGTTAAGCTGCAATTTTAAATGTGTATTTCAACAATATTTATCAAATTGTTTCGATTTAAGGCTGTGTTTGAATAGTAATCGAAGAAAATGATGCGTTAAATAGCACAAACATTGAAGATACTACTTCTAATCGAGCGTTTTTTTGGTGTTTTCGTTGATTTTTATTGCTTTTAGTTTACTATTTTGGGAGTTTATTACTTTCCCCAGCAAGCGTAATTGATTTTATATGTAAATATTAACATTAATATTAATAGTTATTCCATAGTTGTATTTTATACGACTTTCAGTGTCTTTTAATGGCATAGTTATTGTAGTTATTTTTATTTTTATTTCTTTTTACACATTCTCCCCCACTTTAATGCTGTCATAGTTTGAGTTGAAAACCCATTTTAGTAATAGGAGCAATTTAACGTAAATATCACTTTTGTTATTATTTGCTATTACAGTACTTTGAACGCATGATTTCCGCTTAAATTTAATGTAAAAGTTGTGCTTTTAAGTGCAACAGAATGACACAAGTAATCAAATTATTCCAACCATAAATACAGTCTAATGCATATATGACAACTTGTTGACGTATTAACCTAATAAAATGTACTCAGTTGACAGTATAATTGTTTAAAATAATAACGTAAAAAAATAAATAAAAAGATTTATCGAATCGAAATAACTCTTTGCAATGATTCACTTCCTATTTCGTGAGTTCTAGTAATGCAGTGGCTGAAATATGAAGCAATATCAAGATAAGGGGCATTGAGACCACTCTCCATTTCTATAACAAGTAAGTTATGATAACATTAATAAAGCATATTATTTATTAATACCAAATGCACGGTCCAATCGATTGAATTTTATTTCGATAAGGTCATTACATTAGGGCTTGTGAGATTATTTGTTGCATATGCAATATAAACTTAGTAATTGATTTTATTTTTGAGATTCATCACGAGAAGGATATATTTGCTATATATTTTTTATTGATTATTTCTCGTAGAAGGAGACACTAGTACGTGATAGGGTTTTTGGACTTTTATTAGTACGGTTGTGAGGATTTTATTGCGTTTTCTATACGTGGTCTGCAATGGGTTATCTCGTTGTTGATCGTATATACGGGGCATTGAGTAATAAATAAATAATAATGGTATTAGAATGACTAGTCAATCATTTTGATTAACTTGGTTAAAGCTATTAATTTTGATTAAATTTTCTATTGGAATAATTAGAAATTATCACATAATTTAAAACAATAGTGAAAGGTGTTTACATATTTTATTAAAGGTGGAGTTGATTGTTTACATTTTGAGGGTCAGATGGGAGTTAAGTAAACAAGTCAGGTGTATTGGTTTTATTTGATTGATGAGGAAAGTGGAATTTGTTTTTTATAACAATTGAAGAAATTAGTTGGAAAAAGAAATTTTAGTTTATTTCTGAACGAAAATAAAACTTAAAGTAGGCTTACTTTGGGCATTTGCTGCAAATTCTGTTGTAAATACTCTTTAAGACATTTAAGTGTTGAATTTATGTTTTAAAGAAAGCATGTTTAAAGGGCAATTTATACTTCTTGATTAAGTATAAATAACTGATAATGCAAGATAGAGTAACTCGTGTTGAATTAGACTTATGGGATATAAATATTTGATATTAGGGAAAATCTAATTTATGGAAATTAATGAATTAATGAGTTAATGAATTAAACTTATTTATTTATTAATTATTTTTGAGTTGTGATACGCTCGCAATGAAATTATACCAAATTTTGCATAAATCGCTTAAAAATTGTTTGGTTTTGTTTATTTACAATTCTTATTAATGCAAATTACTGCATAAACTACCCAATGTTTAACATTCATATTTACCCGAAAGATTGTTTTAGTTAATTAGAATTTATATACATTTACGTGCTTTGATAATTATTGAATTTCCGGTGTCTTTATTATTTTTAGAAGAATGTAAATATTTAAAACTAAAAAAATAATTGTTTAATAAATATTTAATATTTTAATTTACATTTATTAACTTTTTGTCAACTTTAAAAAAGAACTCAGCCGTACAAAACAAGATTTAGAAAGGAAATTAACCTTGTTTACTATTTCACGGCGGTTACCCATCTATTTTTGTTCTAATATAAATTCAGAGCTATTATTATCTAACCACTTCAGGAAAACGTTGAAGATATATTTTATACATTTGCAGCAATTGGATTTTCCTGTACACGGTGACTCGGAAGTCTCGTAGCACTCGACGTATGATTTATGGCCAAATGGATGACCTGATCAAGCAGCAGCTTTACTCCGTTGCGTCATTTGTACTCGACTCTAATCGAACTTCCGAATCACTTTTTAATATCCCATCCACAAAAGTGCAAACCTCATTTTTTAAAAGTGCAAAGTGTAAAAACCAACTCTTGTTTGTGATGCTTTGCTGGCTTTCAATACAAGATGGTTTCCACTAAGTTGGCCAATGGCGCATCTTTGAACCGAATCTCTCCACTTTCTCATTTCTTCTTACGCTTGCCAAAAGCTATGGTGGGGCCACCTGTCTTATCCCATTACAAACAGGCCGCAAGCATCAGGCAACTTTAGCGAGAGAAAGAAAAAAAAAATAAAAAAATAGAAAAAAAATCGATACTACCAAAAAAAAAAATCGAATTGTCTAATAGTTTATCGACATTTATTTTGGCATCGGTACAAAAAGAGTCTTTAATAAACATTAGTTGATTCTTTCCATTTAGTTTGTTAGTAGGGGAAAAATGTACATGATAAATGTCCATTAATGTAATGGTATGGTCGTAAGAGAGAAATTAATGAGGATCGTTTTCAAGTGTATCGTTGTCACTGACATGAAATAAAGTGAAATTTTGTTTAATATTAACCATGATGGCAGTAATTATTTGGAGCCGTAGACCTCGAACGAGGATTCATCAGTCTCTGTCAAGTAGGCCCGTGATGAAATGTTGCTCTTGCCTTTTCCCTCGAGTTCTCTTCATTTGCGTGGAAGCTGTGAAATACGAGTGCTATTTGCCACGCATTATACCGTACTGCTCACGATTCTTGCGCATCACTGATTAACAGGATTAAAAAGATGGCCACCTGCTCTTTTATTTTCTATATTATTTATCTTTTCAATTTTTTAAAAATTCCTTTACATATTAAATTTTTTTTTCAAATTTCCTCATAGAATCCAGTGTTGCATTACTAAATGGTTTTGCCCTGTTTTGGTAAGAGGACCTTGGAGATGAGGTAATAGGAGGGACGTGTTGGGTCCACGAGTCTCTTAAGAAATATCAAGTGACATGATGTTCTCTTTTCAAGTAGAAGGGCAGAGTTCAATTTCCTGGATCTGCAATCAAAACACGGAGAACCCCCTGGCGTGGATTTTATTATCATGTCACCACCATACACTTGGTGTGATGTACGGGTAATAACCACGCTCGTCACCAGGTGGTCTGGTTTTGTTTTCACTCGTTTTTAGCTGCGCATTGTGTAATACGGTTTAAGTCATCATTGCACGGGAAAGGGGCAAATGTATTGGGAATCGTTTCGGGGCTGGAAATGTGGGTTGTGGTTGTGTGAGGGAAAGTGTTGGGTATTCATCATTTTTAAATTAACCGTCTGTCTGTCAGTGTGAAAATTTCACTTTGTTTAATAAACTAAGGTGATTTAAACGAGCACGGGGTTTTAAGGCCAATGTGAAGGTGATATTTTGCAAAGTTGTCAACCCAACCCACCAGCGAGTGAGCAATGAAATGGGAGATTGGGGAAGGGTGGCGACGGGTGGATTAGGAGGAAGAGGGGAATTAGTAAGGCACGCAAGACCCTCATGTCACGGAATGAATCATTAATTTCGGTTAAATTGATTTCACCACTAACCTTAGGTTTGTGTTGACTGCTGTTTTGGGTAGGAAAAAAATATTTACATTAACTTGAGCTGAATAAATAAATAGATATATAAATAGATGAATAAATAAAGGATTGAGAGAGAAATTATAGATGTTGAATAGCAAAATATATATTATGGGGATGAAATGTTTAGGAGGAATCTAATGAGAATGACAAGATGGAATTAAATGGAAATGTGAAAAGATGATGGGGAAATTGGTAAAACGCTCTTAAAAATTTAGGATACTTTGTAAACATTATTAGTTATTTATACTAATTTTTAGATAATTTTAAAATAAGGTCGATTAAAGTTTTAAGAAAGTTTTGTGTAGCTAAAATATTATCTAGAAATTTACTTAAAGTCTTTTAAAAGTAATAAAAATGATTATATTATAATTACTTTTTTGTACTTATAAATATGATATTTAAAGCACATTTCTGTTGTTGATGATGCTGCTATACATGTTGAAAATACGGTAACTCGGTAACAACAAGAGAAAATAGATTGAAAGAGATAAAGCATAGAAACCAATTGCCAATTAACCTTGCAAATGGCAAAATAAACAACAATAAATTTGCAGTTTGCACATATACAGATAAATAATAATTGGAATGAGCAAAAAAAATTGCAAAAATTACCTATTTATAAACATGAAATATTTAATATTTAACAAATAGAAAAAAAAATGATACAAAAACAATCTTTTTCAAATTTTTGTTTATTTTTTTTCGTTACGGGTCATGGAAATGAAAACAGGGATTAGACGTTAAAGGCATCCAGCAGCGTAAAAAAAAATGGAGAAAAAGTAGAAAAATGTGTGAAAGAAGAAAGCAATAATGTGAATGATGAGGGCGAAAAAAATCGAGAAAAAGAGGAGTCGGAAGAAAAAAATGTTGACAGATCTGGAATGAATAGTGAGTATAACTTGGCCACTTGAGGAATGACCTGCGAAGTCGTAGAACTGTCAAGATGAGACCGAAGAGAAATTGTACCTTTAATCGTGTGATGAGAAGATGGAAAATATTGTTTGGGCTGTCAATTTTTTTATTTCTCTTTTCCTCACACAGACACGATTTATAGATGTTGTTTTTTCGAGTGAATGTAGAATGAGATGGGTGTGTATACATCACGCATGCTGTGACGTGTTTATTGAGATTGAGGGGTTTTATATGTCACGTAGTTGACCTCGGCAAACAGAGAAAGTAGTCATTTTGCGCGAGTCCGAAGGAAAAGTGATCACTTTGTTTTGTCAGTCAGAAAAGATTGTTATCATAAGGATATTAAAGTGTTGTTTGTTCTGACCAGTTGCTAGTGTTTGCAAGGGGCCCCGTTGTGAACGTGCGTTGTGGCTTGGAGGTGTATGGTGTGAATTGACCAGAACTAATTGAATTAATTCGACGAAACCGCATTAGAGTGGATGCGTTGTTGCTATCATATAATATAATCACTCAATTTGTGTTTGTGCATCACTTTAAATATTTACTAAATAGTTGTAATATTTGAAATGAAATGAAATGAAATGGAATTTTCGTGTATGACAATAGTTGTTTGTTTGCTTTGTCGGTTTAAACTTGAGGGGTTGTGAATGTAATGGAATTCCGTCAGTCTTTATTCTTTGTTGGTCAAAGCATAAAGTTAAGGTCAAGGAAAAGCAACTTTACTGCTTTGATAGTTATCTTAGTTGAGAACAACAATAACAACACCATCTTAGGAAGTTGAAATGCAATTATTTGATAAGTGGGGTTTGTGTCTTGGATGTTTTAGTCATGAAATATGATGTATGTGAAGGATAAAGGGTAAAGATTCGGTTAGATGATCTAACTTAGATTTCAGATGAATGAGATTTATACTTTTAAAACATTTTAAACTGGATTTTTGAATTTGTGGGATTTTTTAATGGATTTTTGAATTTATTACA
>JAQFZN010001739.1:0-14176 GCA_034687075.1 Geophilus carpophagus
TATACAAATCTTGTAATATTTTAAACATTTTACCTTAAATCGAGTCATGACTGCAAAATTTCACCACAACTTGTTAAAATCAATTAATTAATGATATGATTTAAGCTAAATTACATAGTATTTATTCCATTTGTTTTAATGCACCAGATTAAAATTTCATCACTGAATAATTGTAAAATAATTTCGCTCCCTCTATTGAGAATGAGTTAAAACTTTGGCTTTGAATTTCCAAATAAAGTATCTAAGTACCTTTATAAAGTATATTAATATACTGATAACCATTAATATAAAAAAAACTATTATTATAAAACTTATAGTTCATTTACATCAATGACACTAAAAATTCTTAAATTATTAATTTTATTACACTATGTGCAGTTCATGATCTAATCACTAGATGGAAGGACATGTCTGTACCCATATCAATAAAAACTTTTCAGAAGTAAAAAGCAAATTATCAATTTGTGCTATTTGTAAATTTCATCAGTATCTAAAAACTAAAAACAAAACAATCATAATTTCAAAAATTTTGAAAATTTTAATTTTTTTAGTCCATTTGAATCCTGCTACTTGTACTATGTACAAATGATGTAATTTAAACTCAAATTAAAAAGTGATAAGTATAAATAATTGCAAGCCCCCAGAGAGGAAGAGCTAGGAGGGCCATTTGGCTTAGGCCCCAAGATCCCAGGGTCTCCAGCCAGGGCCATGCATGGCCAGTGTTCATTGCGTAGGCCAAACACAGGAGGCCAAATTAAAGGAGCTAAATCGCCAGGGATGATGTCATTGTTTACAGTAAACAATGATGTCATCTCACATGGAGGCCACCATGCACACTGGCACGGGCCTGCCTCCAGCACCCCAAAAATTATAGCAATACTATCATTATTGAGATGTTTTTTAATAGTATTGTAACTGTAATTAGCGTTGGAAAGGGTTTTTACGACAGCTTCAGTGTTAAATTCTACAAGAGTGGTTGCCATTATATTTTTTTGGATTATTAAAATTTTTACATGTGTTAATGTTATTTTAAAATTAATTTTGGCCTTATTCACATGTGTTGACTCCCATTACTTCAAGGTTTAGACCTTTTCAATCTTATCCCTAAGATCATTATCAGAACTATGGTTTTAACTATCTATCTTCTCTCTATATATAGGTCTTTTGTTAAAAACATTTTGGTAACATCCAGTAATGGTTTTTATGACATTTTAAGTGTGAGAATCATCTTCCTAATGTTTTTCTGCATCTTTTGGTATCCTACACTTTAGTTTTCTGAGTTTTTGTTGTGTTCTTTTTATTGGTTTGTTACTCTTCTTCTTTTAATGGTTATTTTATCATATTGTTTTTCTGGTTTTTCTAGAACAACTAGATTATGGTTATTTTACCATATTGTTTTTCTGGTTCTTCTCAAAATTCATTTTTTATTATTTTATAAAAAAATAAACTAAATAATAAATTTAAAATAAATCAATTTAGGTTGGAGCTTATCTTTAATTTTTGAATATAAAAAAATTATAACTTTTTTTTTATAAAAAAAATAATGGGGCTCCCAAAATGTTGTTTGCCAGGGCCTCATTGAAGCTCTGAGGCCCTGAATAACTGTATTAAATCAGTAATATTCCTTAAGAATAAATATTTGAATTTCTAACAAAATCAATAGTTACTAATGTGAATTCTTTTTAAGCACTAGGGTATCCTATCAGAGATCACTGGGAACAGATAATATAAGTATACCAAATCAAGAGGCCAAACCATCCAATCAACATACTTCTAGTCACACAAGCCAATGAGACTATAGTGAATGGTAGAAGTGTCAGGCCTCATCAACTCGTCCAGGCCTTCCTGCTAAATTTCCTTAAGAGAGGTGATTATCATTCTGGGATATAGTGCCAGGAAAACCATGTTTACTCCTCATGGCCATGCAGATTACACCATGTGGTCAGCAAATCGTCACAATAACGCATTATCTAGCCAAAATTTAGTGAAAATTTCACTAAAAAATTGCTAGTAGCAAATTTTTGTGATAAATAAAAACAGTAAACGTTTTATTTTTGATATAAATTGAAAATGAATAAATCGTAGAATAATCAACTCCTTTTATTTTGAGTATTTAATGATTTTATTACTTTTTAATTTGTACTAAAGATAAAATATTCTTTAATTATTATATTTTCATATAAAAATTAATTTTTTTTTCCAGACAAGTCTACTAGGTGTAAAAGGTTAACTGATTAAGAGCTGATTCTAGAAGTGGAATTTCTAAGAGATTATAGTATTTTAACTGATACTAATTTTAATAAAAATATACTATCAACAGCATTGATAATTAGCAGTTTTTTGTCCACATTAACAATTTTATTATCATTTCAGTTCCAATTTGTGAGAAAAAAACTAAAATTAGCAAAAAAAATTCTACTAAAATTAACAAAAATTGAAAATAGTTAATTTTAGCAAAAATTGAAATTTTTTTATACTAATTTTAGCTAATTTTTCTCTATTATGTATGAATCATTAAGCATCAAACTTTAATTCCAATTTCACATACTTATACATTTCTGCCAACAACTTTAAATTGAAAATAAATAGACATCACATTTACACAGCTGATTATCCCCAGATACACCTATTTTGGCACGTAGACATCAAAGTCTCAAAATGATATCATCATCATGATAATTTAAATAAAACATTTGATAAACATGCTCCAGTAGCACCCAGTTTAATGTAGCATGTTCAAGGAAATGTTGTTGTCAACATTATTGTTTACTGCTACCTGTCTGGTCTTATGTTCAAACTGGTTTAACCAATATTGATCTATTTTAGTATTTTTAAATTAACTTTATAATATCTTTTCGTCCGTATTATTACATTATATGTTGAAATGAGATAAAATAATGAAATAAAAATTGCTTTATGATGTTGAAATGTATAGATACATTTTACAATTAGTTATTAAAGTATTGCATTATATTATCTAAATATAGTAAAAAGTAAATCTTGTATTTGATTGCACAAATTCAGAAATTGACTAAAAATTTAAAATCTAAAGTTTTCTTTTTCTATCCTTAAAAAATTGTTAAAAAAATTAATACTTTTGCATTTTTTAAATTATAATTTTTAAAATAAATATTTTACAAAGTTATGTGAATTAAATATGGATTTAGTAAATAGAAAAATAGAACTCGCATTAACATTTGGTATAAATTAATGCATTATCCCATTTACTTACTGAGAATTTCATCAGCTATTCATTTTGCTAGTAAATTCCATTTGCTGTACATCATCAATCTCAATCTCAAATATTTACATCACGTGAAAATTTTATTCTATAATCACATGGACAATAAATCATGTTCTTCTAATTTTTTTTACAGTAATTACATCATTTTTATCTTCATTTCACGCATACAATACACAACTTTCAATTCAAAAGCTCAATTTTCCGTTAAAAATCTATCATTTTATCAACAGACTGCGCAATCTTGTAACCACCGACATCTAGTGACAAAACCATACCCCATCTTGATAAAAGTTTAGTCACGTCAACAACCAATGCGTACGTGCCACCTCATACAACTGCCTCTAAACCAAACCGATCTCACCAATGACAGAGAACTGGTTCAATTTGGAAATTTTCCACTCTGATCCCGTGACCAAACAGACTCCGAATCGAGTATATAAGAGCCTCCCGCCTTCGGCTATTCATACCAAGCCTGACAATACACTAGAGTGGATTGTTAAGTCTACATTTGACCAGAGTTTGCACGATCTGACAGAAAATTCAACACATAAACCGAAAATCGCTTTATTTCTCAGCACTAGTGAAATTTCAACTGTACACAGAGCGATACATCAATAGATCCTCAGTGATCTTGAATTTCCATCTCAACCGTCAAACTCCGTTGTCAAGCCAACTGTAAAAACAAAGATGGCGTTCATGACACCAGTAATGAAAAACCAATACAACATTTACCCAGGCAGATCACGCCAGAGCAGTACCTGTAGTAGTGGTTCTAGAAGCAGAACGGTGTCCGAGTCGGCTAAAAATGATGTTTTGTCGACGTCTCCCCCAAGGACCATGTCACTGCGCTTCTTAGGGCAACCATCTCGATCATCCCGATCCGGTTCGCAGGACAGTAACGGTACAGTGGAATCATCGTCTTCCTATACCGAACTGCCACAGTCGGCGAGTAAAGTTGAATCTAAAAGAAATATGCAAAAATTTCATACGAAATTAGTTGATAAATTGAAGAGAAAATTTAAGAGGAAGTCAAGTACTGATTCTGAAGATGAAGTTTTGGATTGCGACCATAAAGGTGCGAGATCTTCATAACGTTTGATAATGATTTATGAAGGAGATGACTTTTTTTGAATATGCTGATGCTAAAAGTGGGAACATTGTTGATCAAAGTGCAATTTGATGTTATGATGATGATTATTTGTGTATATTGTAATATAATTAATAATTTGTTTTATGAGAATTAAAAGAATAAATTTTTTAATGAATGAATCCAAAGAAATATTTTTTGAATTTTATTTAATTTTCTTCTTTTTTATTTCAAAAATTTTTAATATTTTTTGAAATTGAAATTTATAAAAGAAAAAAAAATTTTTTCTTTATTCTTGAAAAATTTTAAATACTTTTTGTAATTTGTAAAGTAAAAACAATTTTATGTTTTGAAATTGTTCTAGTTCAATAATGGAAACAATTTCAACATTTATCCAACTATTAACCCATCTCTTGATAATATCATCAATTTTCTAAATTTAAAAATTCTTTACCACTAAAATAAAAAATTCAAAAATCTCAAATTTTCAAATTTATCACTCACTCACTTTTCGTATCTCAATTTCAGTTTTTATAACATAAACTGAAACATTTTTCTATAAATTATTTTAAGCTAATTTAACCCATTTAAAATACAACAGAAAACACAAATTCAAAACCAGACAAATGAAATTATCAATTCCAAAAAAAATCAATAATTTTTTAAAAATATTATCACTGATCTCAAGTGTTTTTCACTTGTTCAAATTAATCACAAATTCCCGTGAGTTCTTTTACTTCTCACTTTTATCAGGTATCATTGTACCAGACCTATTTGAAAGACAAGAAGATAAGACAAGACAGTTCCAAGGTCATGGGTGTTCTATATGTTCAAAATCTATGTTTAGAAAGTTAATTCAACTCCTTCAGACATGTGATTTCATTTTATGCTATTTTTATGTATTTTTCAGCTAAAAAAATTGAAAAGGAGAAAATAAATTCATTCAAATTAAATTTTTAAAAATCTTTTCATCTTTTAAGTAAGATTCAGATCTGATCAAGTGCCAGAAATGTGTCAACTTATTGAATTATAGTTTTGATACAGATAATAAACTATTTTTATAAAACTAAAATGTTGTAATTTTCAAATTTCTCAATATTTGAAGAAAAAAAACCAAACAAAGTTATTATTTTATGTTTCATTTTATCATTGTAGCATAACTAGGCTATCTGATTATTATGAAAATTAATTAAATGACATAATTAAAATGTTGAAAGTTGCCAAGGTAAATGTTTTAAATTTTTACCTCTTTTACATACCAAATTGAATGTTAATAGCTAAATTATAGGTTGAAGATGTGTTTAAATCCACAAATTAAATGTTGTTTTCTACAAATCTAAATTTATATCAATTTTTTTTTCAATTTTAAACCTATAATTATTTTCTAGTTACAATGTATAATTACGTTTTTACACTCAAACTAATTTTTAGCTAAAAAAATCCAAGTTGAAGGATTTATTGCACAATATACAATCAGGCCCATTTAAATTATCTAAATCGACTTATCATAAGCCTACATTTGTCGATAAAAACACAAAAAACAAAGAATTGTGTTTTTTCTAATTATTTGTTTACATTGTAAATTGCGTAATGTCCCATAAAAAAATAAAATAAATAAACAAAACAACAAAATAAACCGACAACACTAAAATAAACAATCAAGTCTGGCATCGTATTATGCAATCACAAATAAATCATTAGTAGAATACTAATTAGATATCAATAAACAAGAAAAAACACATTTAATAACATATTAAGCCTTTTCTCGTTTTCGCTAAACCGTAGGGAAAAAAATACGGAAATTCAAAGCGATTAATTTCCCAAATGAAATTTTTATAATAAAATTCTAATGTATATATAATACATATAAAACTTGATCAAATGTCTTTCTGTTAACTGACAAGTGAGTCATTTTGAATGGTTTATGGATTCCCAGGGGCCAAAGCTGCAGAAACCATCTTTGGCTGGTCTGAATACTTCCTCGTTCAAGCAAAGCGGCGCCAGCTAAAAATTAGATCCCTATTTTATCTCTACTACAGAAGGTGACCTTCGACTGAATGGTAGTAAAGGCTGCTTACAAGTGACGTCATTCGAGAGACTTTCTATTTACTACATATTAATTTTATTGGAGTAATTTGTTGGCTGTTGCTCTGACGAAGATGGAGTGCAGCTAATCAGTATTTTTTTATGGGTGACATGTTTGACGTCAATTTTGCGATTTCTTAGAAAAGTCCGATTAAAAATAGCTTGTTGAAATTTAAAATATACCTTTATATTTGTATTTATATCAGTAATTTTTTTCTCTTTTAAAATTTGTTTTTGCACTTGATCTCATCGCCATCTTACGGAAAACAAGGAAGTAATGTAAATAATATAGGAAAAAATATCTAATTTTAAAATTAAAAGATATTTTATCTTATTATTGTTTTGTTTTAACTCTTTTATCATCGAAAATAAATAGGATTATTATTGAATTGTTTGTGCTATTTTCTGATGAAATTCAGAGATAAAATGGCGCCAGACTGACTTTTTATAATGATTGTGAATTGTAATTTTGATAATAAATGATTGATAATATATTGCGGTTTAGGATTAAATTTATGGTTTTGAAATGACGATGCAGAAAATAAGAATTATAGCTGGTTTAATTGGGTTATTAATTATTACATAAACCATGAGCGCAAATTGAAAATATTTGATATTTTTCTGCTCAACGACGATAACATCATTGAAAATGTCAAAAAAAAAAAATTAAATTAAATATTATACTGTTGATTTACCGCACAACTCCTCCGAACAATACACAATAGTTGGAATTACATCCTATTTTTGAGGTATTGAACTTAAGTCCAGTCAACACTCGACTTTGAACCATCAAAATGGCGAGGACGGTTTGTGGGTTTACGGTTTATCTCTGGCACTATGCAGGTTCTAGATAAAGTACTAGTTCCTGCATTATGCTTAATGAAAAAAAAAATTTCTGTGATATAAAATTTCTATTGTTTTTGACTTGTAAATACATTTTTGAAGCATAAAAGAAAAATATTAACGCCCCCGGGTGGGCTCGAACCACCAACCTTTCGGTTAACAGCCGAACGCGCTAGCCGATTGCGCCACGGAGGCAACTGGTATGAAGAAACACGTAAATGTTTATAAGGAAATTTTCATTACCTAATTTATTTTTAAAATATTTTAGTTGTTCCCTTAAATAAAACATTTTTAAAAAATCGACTAATATTTGGGTTTTAAGTTACATTACGCATTTAATCGAAATTTTTAGACTCAATTTTAACCATCGTATATTAGACAATTAAAAAAAATATGTAACGTAATTATTATTAAGTCACTAATTCATCTTATTACATAGAATTAGTTTCCCTTCATATTTAATTTCATTCTTTGCCGTAAATATACAAATTACTTATTCGAAGTTTTTAAATCATCTTTTAAATTTTGAATTTATTTATATCTCATTTTCCTACTACCATCAATGGCGATGATCTTGATTTCTCTGTTTTGATAACCTTGGAACTTGAACCAAGGCCACTTACCCACTGGTTCAGTCAATGGCATTTGAAAATCACTGAATTTAGAAAATGGATAACTTAAAACGAAGAAAATTCCGACGTAGTTGTTTATGTAATACTGTACCATCGAAAAGTCTGCCAAATTCTAGTCTGACACGGTTTGCGAAATAATCTATTTCCAACTTCAGCAGGTTTCAAATTTGTAGATTTAATAAATTCGAGGTTCTTTCGATTTGTTCGATAAAACATGCCTTTTCAATTTTCATAATTTGTTTATTTTTTATATTTAAAATATTATAAATCAAAATATATAATTTGATAAATTCTTAAAAGAATAAATATATATATGTAATATTTCCGTATTTTTAATAACAAATCATATATTAATTCGTATCTTGTATACCGCAAAGTAAATTAGCTGGAACAGCTTTATCTAGAAAGAAATGAATTAATTAAGTTAAATAAGTCATAAAAATCATTTTTTCTACCTTTTCCATTTTTAAATTTCAAAATGTATGCATACTTGTAAACAGGGTTAATGATTAGCTAGATTTTATTAACCAACCAATAAACATATAACAATAAAATATCACAAACATTGTCTAGCTGAAATTTTGTGGTAATTTCACTAAAAAATCACTAGTTGCAAATTTTTAGTATACACTAAAATAGCAGTAGCAAGGGCCAACCCTGTTTATAAATAATCACATACAATTAAAAATTTTCATAAAAACGGCTTCAGTTAATCATAAATAATAAATTTAAACTAAAAATTCTCATCTAAACATCAAAATTCTCTAAAAAAATTCAATAAATATTCACTGTATCCGCATAAACAGCAAATTTATAATAAAATAACAACCCCAAACCACAGGAAAAGGCAAAAAACGGTTAAAAAATAAAATAAAATAAATTTTTACCAATTAATTTCGGTTTACTCAAATTTAAATTCTTCATAATTTCAACAAATTCATCCTTCGATTTATTTAAACGAGGATTCAATTTTTTCTCTTCTCCTACACTTGTAACTGTTAAACCTTTGTAATCATGAGCAGGATATAGAAGAAAAGTGTCAGGAAGTGAAAAAATCTGTTTATGAACTGATTCATAAAGCGTTTCCGAAGACCCTTAAATTAACAAAAACAATAATAATAAAAATTTTAAAATCAAACAACACAAATTTCACCATCTTGAAAATCCGTTCTGCCACATGCTCTAATCATCAATGCATCACCCGTAAATGCCATTCCATGTTTTGATAAAACATAGGTTACACATCCATTTGTATGGCCAGGTGTTGATCTTACTTCTAATTCAATATTTCCAATCTTAATTTTATCTCCATGATTGACATGCAAATCAGCAGAAGCCTGAGATGCCTTTGATATAACAGTTTTACAATTTTTTATTGCCGCTTTGATCAATCCTGTACCTGTTATATGATCAGCATGAACATGTGTATTTGCTATAAATTTAAAGAGTAAAAAAAGTTATTAGTATTTCATTAGTTAAAATAATTGTTTTTATAAATAAAACCTGCATAAATTAAATTCAATTCCAGGTCTTTTATCAATTGAAGATCACGATTTACATGTTCATAAACAGGATCGATGATTATGGCTGATTTTGTGGCCGCATCACCTAATAAATAGGTGTAAGTGCTACTGATATTGTCAAACAACTGTTAGCAAAAATTTGATAGTTAAATAATTTATTATTAAATACTGTTTTTTATTTCTATACCTGTCTGAATATAAACCCGGAAGACATTTGTGTGTTATAACTTCGAAATAAAGTCACTAGCTGTTTTAACTCGTGCGAAAGAAATGGCGGCATCAAAATTTTGTGATTTTTTTCAAACTTTTGATTAATTTCCTGTAATAAAACGACAGAATAATACGCATAAAGTTAAAAATATAATTAAAAAAATTCAAACCAAAGCTTATTATTTTAAGTAATCATACAAAACTTACAATTTTTTCTCAATTTTGCATCGTTGCTTAATCACAGAATACTTTATGGTATTCTGTGGTCTAATCACATTTTGAATTACCAGCACTATCTATTGACAAAAACTAACACTTAATAATGTAATGCAGCACTAAATATCTAAAATTTAAACTAACTATTTTTCGATCTATTTTTAAATATTATTTGATAAGTTGTTGTTAAGAAATAAGCTAGAAAAGGAAAATTATAAACTGTTTTAAATATTTTTTCAAAACTTGTTTTAAAACGACCTGATCCTTTTCAAAATGCTAGATTTATTCATGATTTTAAGTAAGGGAGGAATTGTTTTGTGATGTTTTGGAAGAACATCGCAATTATTCATGTCTTCGGTTAATGCTTAGATTCGAAGTGTAGGCAATTTATTCGTCAAAAACTGACTAAATATTGTACGATTTATTGTCTGTACATCACTTGTTGTTTTAATATTTACTTAAATTTATTCATTTTTTTATTTTCGTAGAAAGAAGTGGTAGTAATTCATATACGACATATGAAATTACACATTCATCTGAAAATCAACTAAAAATGCAAGGAAGGTTGAAACCTGGTGGAAAGAATAAGGATAATAAAAATAATAAATCTTTGTAAATTTCATTTGTGACTGCCTTTCAGACTACTTAGCAAGTTTGGAGCATGTTAGATGGTTAGAAGGATCCTTCTAACCATCCAAATCTTCAATCCACAACCACAGATCAGCCAAATTAAAACATAACTAATTACAACATGCCATTTTGTCAAAGTAATATCTGCTCTTTCGCTGTTACCTGACTGCTTGCTTCCCCCTACAAAAAAAATCAACATTATTTTGATTGGTGCCTACACAGGCTGGAACAGCAAATAGCAAATTAAAAAGAAAAATTACTTTCTTCCTTATTTCTATTACTAAACACAACCAAAAAAAACATTAAAATATTTAATATTAGAAAAATAAGCTTTTTAAACAGGAAAAAGTCTGCAAGCAAATAAAAAATTAATTTCAGCTGATTTTAATAGGTTGGTGCTGCAGTCTTGATGAAATACATCACTGGACAACTAATTGTGTTCATTGGAACTGGCCAAACCTACACAGATGTGAAGAATTTAAACGCAAAAGCTGTTGTTGATGCATTGATAAAATGATTAATGGTACTTAGGATGATTTTAATTTATAGTATAGTATTAATTCATTAATAATGATAATTATTATAAGTAATCATGTTGTAAATTTTAATAATCTAAAGATCAGTTTTAAAATATTTGTTTATTTTTTTCTTTATCTTTATTTAACACAACCAAAATTTAACATCAAACACTTATATATTTTATATAAATATGGAAATTTACTTTTTATCTCCATAGATATCCACCTATAAAACGAAATAAATTGTAACATTTAAAGATATATTTAATATATGTAATAACTTACACTATCCGGTTCAAATACTGAACTTTTGCCAGCAGCTTTAATGATGTGTGAACTTGATCCACCATGTTTTTTCACTTTGTTTGTCTTTTCGAGATTTTCAGAGCTCTCGGTTGATCTCTAATATATGTAAATTAAAAAAAATTATGGAATTTTTGATTATTTTTAGTAGCAAGATTTAAATTTACCAGGTAGCTATTTGCTTTAATAACAATATTATTATCATTTTCAACGACAGGTAAATGTTTACCGGGAATAAAATCAATATCATACAACTCGCAAAGCCTATCCGAAAATAAATAGCTAAAAAGAATTATAAATTTTAAAATATTTTAAATAAAATAATAAATAATTAAAAATTAAAAATATAAATACAAACCTGTATTTTCTGATTAATGCAAGCGAACAATATCGATTTCTGTCAGCTTTATCGTGCCAATCACATCTAATAAAACATGTTCATTAATAATTTAAAAAAAAAAAACAAAACATTAAATTAACCCCATTTTCGGTTGATAATCATAGATGGTTTTAGAAAGAATAGCTTTAGTTTGTGTTTCATTAACAGCGTCATTAGCTATTTCCGTTAGATTCATAAAAAGATCAATCAAATTGTAAACTTGAAATTCCGCCTCGTTTTCAAAACCTTTAATCACAAAATTAAAATTTATTGAAAAAAATTTATCATTTGATATTTACCTGCTTTTGTATGCAACCAATTAAGACATGAAACAGTTTGTTCATTATAATCTAATACTAACACATCATCAGGCAAAGTGAAAACTACTTTTCCTTTACTTTTTATAAATTCTTTTATGTCATTATAAATTGATTTATAGTCCTTAGAAGCTTTATCGAAGTTTTCAAAGGGAATGCCATGAGTATTTTCACCTAAAATTGAAAAAATTCATTAAAATTAGTCATTTATACGTTCTTAAACCATACGCTCACTATTATCAATGCAATCAAACTTATAACCATCTGGAATTTTCCCTAAAAATAATAAAATAATAAATAAATAAATAAATGATTTTATGAATTAAATTACCAGGATCAATAAACTTATGATATTCATTCATAATTCCTTCTTTAATCGAATATTCCAGTAAAGAGACTTCGATTGGAATATGATTTTTTTCAGGTTCAGTTTTACAAATTATATTGAAGGAAATCATAAAAAAATGTTCTGCAACCACTGAAAAAAGTTATCGTTTACTATCATTCGTATATCTCTTTCTAAATATTTCAATACCATTTTTGCGGCCAATTTTAGCCAACAAATCTTTAACTTCATTTCTCAATTTCTCTCTTTTTATGTCATCTAAGTTTTCAAGAACTGCCACAGATACGGCTCTCGCTTCTGCAGCTCTATTTTTTTCTTGCTGAGCTTTTAGTTTATATTCATTTTGTTCGTCTGCTGATAATTCCTAAACATTAAATAAATATGTCACTAAATAATATAAAAAATAATAAAATACAAGATTTTACCTTCCATTTTGTATATGCAAAATTTGGCATATTTTTCTTACTGACGAATTTTCCTCTTTTCTTCATTTCATCTTGCAGTTCCTTCATAAACGAACCAAATCCATTGTATTGCTTTCGCTTTGGCATTATTTCTGTTAACAAACTCCAGACCACTTGTTCTAAGAAGTAATTTGAAATTTGACACCATTCGAATGCTTAGAAACAAAGCCAACCTCAAAGTGCTCATTCGATTTGAATCGTAAATTCACGATTTTACCACCAGAAGATAACACTTATTACGGCCCTGGTGCGACCAATCGACCCTCGATTTTTTTTTTTGTCTTTAATTTGGTCCAGGGTCGATCAGTCATATCGGGCCCTAAAAACAATTAACATAATAATCTGTTAAAACTTAACTTAACTTTTTTTACACGGAAATAAAGTTACAAATAATTTTAATATGCAATTAAGTAGACTCTCAGATCTCGAAATCAGAGACAATAAAATTGATTGAGCCAAAATTATTTTTAGGCCTAGTTAAAGTTAATCGAATATTTCTCAATATTAGTATTAGTATTGCCTCAACTACAAAAATTAGATTTATCTCGTAATCGAATACGAGAAATAAAACCGCTATTTGTAAGTCAACACTTATACTTAATGATAATCAAATTGATTATTTTGACTTTAATTATATTAATCCGAAGTCTTATACGAATTGATTTAGACCGAAATCGACTTAGTAAAATAATTCCCATTAATGATTATAAACAAAATTATAAAATTCATTATTTTGACGCTAACGTAAATTTCCTGAAAACCATTGATTAAAATGCATTTCCATAAAGTATTAACCTGATTGAATTAAGTAATAATACTGTATCACATTTTGACAAGTTTGATTACCGAATAAAACAAAATTTAACTCGGCTAACTTAGAGAACAATAATTTAACTGAAAAGGTCTGTTATTAATGATAACACTTTTTCGAAAGGAATTTCTTTCAGTTAACAGTGGCGGATTTAGCACTACAGAAGCCCGAGGTGAAATTCAATTTGGAGGCTATTACACCACATATGTAATATTATAATTTTTTAAAATTTTACTAAAGTTACGTGCAATGCCACAAATAAAAGTCAATGTGTCCATCTCACTCCTGCATGCCATTATTATATAAAATTGTAATTTTTTTAATTTGATATTAGTTATTTTTTTATATTTATATTTTGTTATTAGATATTTGTAGTATATATATACAGGGTGGTAAAAAAGTCTGTAACCATACTAAATATTTTTGAAAGTGCTAACAATGCACTTAATCCAATGATGGTAAAGTACTATTTTTTGGGTGACCTTGAAAGTCATTTTCAAGGTTTTTCACTTTCTAACTTCTTAATCGTAAAAGATACAGCAAAATTTCCAATTAGAAAGTTGTAGAG
>JAQFZN010001740.1:0-14173 GCA_034687075.1 Geophilus carpophagus
AAATTGAAATTAATTCAAAAATTTCAAGCATGGATAATCCGCAAACCGGATAATCGGAAACCGAATAATCGAGAGTCTACTGTATTTGTCTGCTCATTTTGTATTGGGTCAGAATTTTGTGCCTTGTAGGAACATGACCGCCACTGCCAAAAGTGGAAAGCGGGAGCGCTTCAACGTATCCCTATTTACTCGTTTTTTCATTATAATTTAAATTTAATTTAAATCCGTTGATATGTTTTCCGTAAATTGTGATAATTTCCTATCTTTAATTCTTTTATTAATTATTTATTTTGAAATTTTTCTTATAATACAAGAAAAATGTGCCACAATTCTCAGAGCTCCTTTTCGAAATCTTTTATTTTAAAATTTCGCTTATATTACGAAATATGACTTGCGTTCTCATACTTTAAAATTCAGTAAAATATTTGTTCCAGTGATTATAAGTGGTCTAAGTCAACAATTTGAAAAATTTATTTTATCAATAATTGCTGTAAAACCATCTTTTAAAAAAATAGTCGAAAATTAAATCATTAAAAGGCATTTAGCAGTGTCGTTTCGTAGAACTTACTGCAAACAAATGCGAAAGTCGAAATATCTCGAAATGAAGAAATGATGACTTAACCCACTTTCATAAACACTGGCACATTTAATTACTTTTTTTTTCAAAAAATTGACTTAATTTTATATTTTATTTACTGCTTTGGTTCGTTTGTCTTAACTATTTTATTATTTTACTATTTCTTTTTTATATCACATTTTCCCCTCTTCTCCATTACTCACTCACATTACTTTTTTCCTAAATTTTTACTCAAATTTTTTTGTAAAAAAATGCCTTAATTAATTTCTAATGTTTTTTATTATTCAATCCGGTTTCTCTTTTTTAAATCACTTTTTTCCTATTTAATGTTACGAAGACCTTACATCATACACTTAAAATTTATCATTGTCTATACACTCAATACCTTTAAGCGGGAAAACCCAAAGCCAAAAAAAGTAATTATTTTGAGAATGTCAAGAGAATCTATTTGTATACATAAGTTCAGAAAATGTTTCTTTAATTATTTTATTGTTTATTTAGTCACCGGTTCAAACCAGAAACATGACTAAATATTTGTGAAGAAATTCAATGAATTAATAAATATATGAGTTTTAATGCAAAATGCTTTATTTTTACGAACATGAAAACATTTTAAATACACAAAATGACGACTAGAACAAAGTTTGACAAAAAACATATCTAATGAAAAAAATGTCGAATATTAAATTAAATAAATAAGGAACTATAGTTTTTACGTGAATTTATACAACAGTAACTTGTAATAATACAATTTCATTATCAAATATTATTTGGAAGCTCTACAAAATTTACATACAGCTAAACTTTGCACAAAACATTGAAATTGTAGAACTATGTTGATTATAATTACAAATTAATATTACAATAAATTGTGTTTCTATCAAGTTAAGTATAGAAAGAAATCACGTCTATTCAATTAAATGTTGAACATTAAAAAAAAAACCTAGTAGTTCATTTAAAACTTGAGATTCTTTAAGGTTTACATTTTTACAATTGTAAATAGGACTTTTTTAAAGTTATAAATTTTGTACGTACCCAAAATGGATCAAAAGTGAAAAAAAAATTATAAAAATATAAACAAAAATAATCAAAGAACTCGACTACTAAACACAAGTACTGACTGTCACACAGTCTTGATATATACTCATATAAATTTTCTAACAATCAATATACAAAATACAAAGAGATAAATTACAAACAACCCCTTCATCTCTCTGTTCTATTCAAATCTTGATAATGTTTTAGAGATCGATCTGAAAGTCAATTAAATTCAGATTTCAATTTTGAAATAACTCAATTTTGTATAATTACCATATTGACACGAGCTGCCCCAATGATGCCGGCCACAATGACAACGACCATTTTTACATCGACCACCGTTATGGCATGTAGATGGACACCGTTGATGTTCACAGCGTTTTCCCGTAAATCCAGACGTACACTGACATTTTCCTGGTGATGTACAAACTTGATTAGTTCCACATGGAGGTTTGCAGATGGCTGTAATTATAAGAATATTAAAATATAAAATATTAAAACATGCAAAACTACAAGATTACGGAAATCGCATTGTAGTCCTGTGTAGCCAAACGAGCATTGGCACTTATTTCGGCCGATACAAATCCCTTTATTTTGACACGGAAGTTTACAAAGTGAACGTCGTCCAGCTCCTAAATTTTAAAATAACACACAAAAGGTTAAAAATATACAATTATTGGTATAAATTTGTTGAAAATTCGAATATCCATCATTCATATGGACATCATATGTTGACATCTTCCACAAATAGGAAGAACTTTTCACATCTGTAAAGATGTGAAAATACTAACAAAATTTATTACCATTTCTTCTTATGCTGTGACTTCGATGGATGCGACAACACATTACTCCAGTAGTAATGTTTTTATGGTAAAAGCAACCGAATTTATCCTGTTCGCTACTGTAAACATCAATCCGACCATATTTTAAACACGATGCACCGTGATGAAACATATAGGAGCAGTCATGACCTATACCAGCCATATTCTTGTCGTGACATCTAGAGAGAAAAAATAATTAAAATAATCCAACAGTTAAAAAACATAGTGCAAACAATTTCATTATTTCATGTTTACCTAACACATTTGCCTTTAGACACAGCAGCATTATACGCGTAACAACCGTCTAAATTAGTAGCCTGCTGCCAAGAAAGACGGCGTAACGACCGAACGTCGTGTGTACCACAAACCCTCCATCCACGAGAACATAAATTTTTAGCTCTCCGAATGTGCCCAGTCCATGCTCCTTTGCAAGC
This sequence comes from Geophilus carpophagus, assembly GCA_034687075.1. Lineage (NCBI taxonomy): Eukaryota > Metazoa > Arthropoda > Chilopoda > Geophilomorpha > Geophilidae > Geophilus > Geophilus carpophagus. The sequence goes on from JAQFZN010001740.1 coordinate 2,871, forward strand.
ACTTATATTCGGAAGAAAAAAAAGTCCTTGATCAGATCTATCAGCACAACCAAAGTTTGGTTCTGTACAAAAATTACAAAATAAAACAAAATCATTATTAATACATTTCTTTTAAAGTAGATAGTTACAATAATATTTTCACCTATGACAGTTACTTGCGTCGTTGTAGTTACATTTCCAAAATTATTTTTTGCAAAACATCGATAACGACCCGAGTCAACAGAACGTACATCGCTCACAATCAAAGTTCCTTCAGAAAAAAAAAATATAAATACATAAAAACTCTAATATTTTATTTTTATTTTTAAATTGTAATCGATTTAGGTTGAAAGAAAAACCTGTTCGAAAAGTGAAGATTCTCTTATTGGTATTGAGTAAAGATATTCCGTCCTTGTACCAGAGGACAACAGGATTCGGATTTCCACTTACACCACATGTCAAACTCATATTACTGCCTTTGGTCACTTGAACTGTTAACGGCGGAGTGAGGATCAATTTTGGAGGAAAATCTATTATCAAAAACAGTATCAATTTAAACATTTTAATTTTTTTCTTTTTATTAAAAAAAAAAAAAAAACTGGCACCCTGATCCTTGCAGCAGATGACCCCGGAAGCCAAACCCGGACGAAAAGAACAAGCATTACCAAGCCTTGTATCGACACAACAAGTAACATCAATTCTGCCTCCACTAATACAAGAAGTTTGACCAAAATTTTGGTGAGGACATGCCCTACCAATACCGGCCATATCATCCTGAAATAAAAGTAAATAAATAAATAAATAAATAACAAATTAATTTTAAAAAAAATTTCTATTACAATGTTTTAATAAATACCATTTCCAAATTACTTCTGCATTCTTGGCATGTTCCTCCATCTTGTGCAGCATTAAAAGCAAAACATCCATCTAAACTGACAGCTTCTAACCAGCTCACCCTTTTCAGTCTGTCTTTATCTCTATGACTACACACGTGCCATCCTTTGGCACATAAATGACTGGCATTTCGAACATGACCAATCCACGTTCCTGAGCAAGCAACTAAGAATGGATGAGCAAGTAATGCAGCCGCTGTACCGTCATTGCATCCAATATCAGCTACTGCACCTAAAAACAAAAGCAAAATAACAAAAATTAATATTTCACAATAAAAATAAGATATTGAAATATTAAAAAAGAAAAATAAATTACGTCCCTGAAAATTGATCAGTTTCTAATCTGGTCTTTCAGCTTTCGTCTACACCTCTGTGATGTTGCCTCCTGTAGTGAGCAATGGATAAAAGCAGGAGCGAATCCATTCAGCTGTCACCCACAGAGGTGCAGAAAGCTATTGTATGTATGCGATCAGGACCACCTGTGTGGTCACCAAACTAAAAATTCTTTTTTGTCCTTCACAACTTCCTGATTTTTTTTAAAAAAAAAAGTATTTTTGTCACATTAAAAAATTGAAATATTATTTATGACTTTATTTGACTTTATAATTAAATAACTGAAATGTTTATACTGCTAGTTTATCCAGTGCTTGGTTAATAAAAGTAGAAGGACAAAAGAATACATCAAAGAAATAAAAATAAATCTACTTTTCCTTATTTAAAAAGACAAAGGGAAATTGATGTCTTTATCATATTTATATCTTTTACAATTTCTAGCACAGAATGGGATCTTAACCTACTAATCTCATTTCCTCACAGTTATAATAAGGAATTTTTGCCCAAGGGAGGGGAATCCAAGGTGGGTTAAAACATTATCCATATAGTAATCTAATCTTTGACCTTTTTCACATGTACAAGGAAAAGTTAGAAAGTTGTGGTAGGAAAATTATGAAAATCTACTTTGAATTTATAAATTTTCCCGCTAGATGGAAACCATAATCAATGTATTTAAAAATAAAATCTTAATTTAAAAAAATTTAACTTTTTAATGAATAATTAGTTTTTTTTACAAAGTATATAAATATTATCATTTAATTACTTTATTTTACTCGTGCAAAATACTGAATGTGATTAAACTTAAGATATTAAAAAAATTATGTAAACCAAAGATATGATTTTGAAAATTATTATCAGGAATAAAATTTCAGATTATTCACATTTTTTAAATAAGAAAAAAAAAAATTTGAACTCAATTTTTTACTTCATCGCTAAACGATGCTTTAAAACACTGATTTCTACAAGTGTTTCATAATTTTCCCTAGGGTTTTTAACTCATTTCACCTTAGACAGAGGGTCATAATCGTTTCTCATCCAAACAGATCAACTTCTTGAATCGCCCCAAGAGTAGGGGTCGCAAGGTCACGGTCGTAAAATGCGGGAAATTCACAGATTAAACCTACGATATTACTAACAAAGTGGCTTACAGGTACATTTTAGTATTTTTTAACGTAGCACTTAAAATGTGCCATAAAATTTTAACACTTAATAAACTTAATAACTTTTAATCAACTTTTTAAAATCTAATTTACTTTCAACAGGTGCGCTAAAATTTAAATGAATAAATTTTGCAACATCGGAAGTTGATTTATAGAAATTATGAGCTTACCTGAGTTGCCTAGATGAGTTTTCGTTGAATTAGTTAATGCACAGAGGAGTAAAAGGATGAAGATTATACCTGCCCCCTTCATCCTGCCGCGGAGCTTTGCTCGATGGCCATGCGGCGGTGTGGCTTTGCTTTTGTTGTTGCCAGGGAAATGATGCCGATATTCGTCCGCTGCAAAGCTGAATTGATGACGTCAGAAAATGTAAAATCCAAACTAGAAATCGACACCTGATGTCATCATGCGCAATGTGACTTAAAATTAACTGTAACGAGCAGATTCACTTATGACGTTATTCGAGTTGTAAAAATTTAATCTTTGAGAAATAAATGTATAAGTTAAATTAACTGTAATGTATTACTGATAAAATGTAAATTTTTATATTTTTACTTACTTCTTGTATGAATAACAGTCAATATTTTATTTTATTTTTAAAACTAACTTTCTGCTCGGACGTGCATGAAGCGAACGTAGATAGTGAAGAGGATCGTGTCAGCTGGTGAACTCCTTCAAGGAAAATGTGAATGTATAGAAGCGATTTTCGACATTTCAACTTAAGTGACAGCTTGATTAGGTAATTTAATAAGTGAGTTTTTATCTAAAAATTAAGTAGCAGTTTCTAAAAATGGCAGAAACAAATAACACTATCACAGAATCTAGAAATGGCCGTCCATTCCCGTAAGACAGCATGGGCTTTTATCGGCTAGACAAAATAAAACAAGCATTTCGTTAAATTGTTTAATTGACGTAAATTAAATTCGATATTGGTGCCAGATTGTATTAAATATTGATAAACTTTATGGGAGACTTTTTCAATTTTTTTAAATACATAAATTAGTTGAGTAAAAGCGTAAAGGCCAAGGGAAGTAATTGACTTTAATTTACTTCCCATAAATACTTCAGATTTTTTTTCTAAACCTAACCATAGTTTTCAAATTTTGTAGCGGAATTACATTCACCCTATCCTAATAATTCCATATTTCACATTCCTTGGTTGTTATCTGAAGGAACCTTAGCATTTAATTGCTACAAGGAAAGAAAACGATGAAACAAAACTATGTATGCGGCGTGAATAGAATCGAAATCATCAACTTAGACCAAACGGTATTTTTTAATTACCAAATTCTTACCTTTTTAAATATTACATTCAAAACAAATTAAAAATTCTTGGTATGCAGATAATACCAAGTTTCTTCTTTTTATTTTTTTTTTTTAAATTAAAAAAAAAATTCAAATTTTCCACATAGTGCATTTTAATATGATATTTTATGCATGAATGCTTGTATTGCTACATATTTCAACTGTATCACTTTAAATTTTTGTTTACAGCCTGATACTTCATTCATGTGAATTTTATATGACAACAGAGACTTTCTACTTCCCATTTTATAAAGAAAATATTAAAAATTAATAATTTTCGATGCACTTTTTTACTTCTGCGCACAAACTCCTCGTTCAATACAAAGCAGACAGTAAACAAGGAAAATATATACATGTATAACTTTGATTTAATTATTTAAGCCATTACATTACTCTTTAAACGACAATAAATGACTCGCAGGGTACATGAGATACTTAATTAACAAAGCCATTGTAACGTGACATGGCTTACAAAAGGAGATGGGATGAAACAAATTGAATTTGGGGAAAGGACGGTTTCTTTAGATTTTTTTCTTAATATAACTGAAAATCAATTAATAATGTTGCTAATGTTCTTTGGATTGTGGCATCCATCTCAAATGATAAGATTGAGGTTCTGGTGAGCAGCTTTCACACATTTTCCATGCCATTGCACTCGCTTCTCATTTGCCAGGCTGATAAGAGGCACAAATGAGTCGTCAATTGACGAATGCTCGTGTCTGATAGGAGAAAAGGCAGCCGCCAGCTGAGGCCCACCAAGAAAATAATGGACTGATAATGCAAGGATGAGCTGCTTCTATTCATTGCAGGGCAAAAGAGGCTACAAAAGGACGACTTTCGGACCGTTTCTACATGTGTAGTGCACAGGACAAAAGCGTTGTGATTTTATTCAACGACAGGATTGAAACATGGCCAAGTAGAACATTTCGTAAATGGATTAGAGAAAATAAAGTCTTAAGTCATTGAGCCTAAATTCCATTTCCTCAGTTTTCAATATAGTCTACGCTCAAGTGTGTAAATGCATCACTTAAAATGTTCTTAAGTGTTCAACTATTTATATCCCCTATAGAATTTTAATGCAACTTGGGCACTTAAGCATTTAGCAATTGTGAACGTGAAATCTCTTCGCTCTTAACTGATAAAATTACTGAATAGGGTGCAATACTCGTACGGAGATATTGTATGGTTATAAAATTTAAATAAATTTGAATTGTTGTTATATATAGTTAAGTTCGGATGATGCAAGGCCATACAAGTAGTTAGTTCAGGTCCTAAAAATAGGTTTGGGTTTCCATCAATGTCTATTAAGTTGAAGGAAGGTGTCAATCAAAAGAAAGAGGGAAAAATAGTAAAATTGATGCTATTGGTTAATGCATGCTTATTAAATCAGAAATTAAGTTAGAGTGATTAAATATGATAAGAAATTGAATTGTAACTGTTTTATGCATTTTTGATTGAATTGTAAAAGAAATTGAACATTAAATTGGGAATTATTGATTTTGAATTTTATAAAAATGTTATGGTTAAGAAATTAAGTAATAATTGGTGAAAATGTGGGAAATGAGGTAATTTAACACTAATTTAGTCGGTTTGCTGCAGATAGGTGGTGACATGTAATCATTATGTTGGGTTGTAATTGTTACTGTAGATCACTGCACTAGATAATTTGGAATTTTTGCTGTTCTAAATGCAATTATAATATAATGATTCAATTGAAAATCAACATTATAACCAAATTGCGAATTGATGGTATTGTATGAGTTGAATAAATTTTTAACGACCATTTGAAATTTTATGCGGTAGTTTTTTTTTTTTCAAAAACATTATTACCGCAACCATTACTTTAATGGTGATTCACTGCTGAAATTAAGTGACATGAGTTAATATACGCATTTAATGCATTAGATTTATATTTTAATTAGTAAATTTTCTACGGTCAATTATTATTTTCCGAGGATTTTCTACGAGTGACAGCTAGTAAAATATTATCAAGTGGACCATAACAGTTGAATGCATCTTGTGCAGCAACCTTTATTTCAGTATATGCTTAAAGAAAGCTTTAAAATGTAGCAAGCACCTTTTACCCTCTAAATCTCAAACTTTAATTAACCTCTGCAAGGGCAAGAATCAAAACCAACGTTATTGCCCATATTGGGAGCAGTTTTAGTTGGAAATTTTGTTACGAACATCGCTGATATTAAGCTTGCTTGTTAATAAGTTAAGAAAAATATGGGTGGAAAATGTAATGAAATATCAAGAAATTGCCAGACATTAGATAGGAAATGTAATCATTTGTTGTGCTAATTTGAAGAAGCAGAAGCGTCATTGCAAAATTACAGTGCAAGCCTGCTTTGCCACATGTTAAGCATTAAGGTTTAATAATTTTTGAAAATTTCTCAAATAATAAGCAAAAATTGTAAATTTCGATTATTGTTAATTATTTAATTATTATTATTTGGACTAATTGATATTGTAATTTAAGATTTGCTACACACATGTCATGTCAAAATAATTATTAATGAAATAATTAGAAAATGTAACATAACTCTTGTACATATGAAATCGATAATTCAGTTTCAATATAGCAGTTTTCAATTTAATCTATCGATTAACGATTTACTTAATTGCATTTGCACCATACGGACAGCCAACAGCTGTAGCCGAAACTTTTGTAAACGTGCAAATGATATTTTTCTTTTTCAACTTGGTTGTTTGCTGACCACAACGATGTTTGTTCATTTCTCGCTCCGAAATTATCGCGCGGTCACGTAAATATTTCACTTGGCACCATGCAGTCTGATTCATTCGACAGCTTTATCAGTTACCGCTACACTGTTTCTTGTCAGTCCTATAAAATTATCACCAAATTATCGCTAGTGACCTATTTAAGTGTACGATACAAGGGTTAAGAATTTTTGAATATTGAATTTAATGTTTTCGCTTCAATTGGAAAGAATGTACTGACTGAATTTATGTTCCATTTTCCCCCTCATCTTTTAGGAAATGAGTCATAAGTTGGGTAATTTATTTATTTTACGAGATGATCTTTTGCACGCAATGAAATGAGTAAAAATGAGAAACGAAACGAAACGACGGGGTGTCAGATTTTAGAACTGGTGAATTTTGCAATTTCAAAATCTGAAATTCGATCTAATTTGGGGTTTGGCAGTGATTGCAATTCAGTATATGCGATTACAAATTTAATTGCACTTTTTAAGCTGAAAGTATATAATATAACATTAAATCCACAAAAGAAAAAACAAAAACATTTTGATGTTATTATTTTTACATGTAAAAATAAACCTAACATTGCTTTTGTCTATTTTCAGACCGAACATGTCATGTACAGTTGAGTTGACTAAAAGCAAGGATGAGATCACACAACAAACTTCTGACGAAGAAGAGGAAGAAGAAATTGACATGTGGGTTGTTAAGAAAAAAAGCAACATTCGCAAAAAAGTAGAAAAAAATACGGAAGAAAAAGAAAAAATAATAAAAGAGTCACAAAGGGACCAACATTTCGAGGTTGGTGATGTTGAACTGAATGATTTGCATGAGGTCCCAAAGCCCCGTTTTATTATCGACCCGAATGACAATGATTTTTAATGAGTCGAGTTGGTGGTTTACAGTCACGGTGTGATAATTCTTCTCAGCAGGATGCCATTTTGATTTACAAGCTCACTAATGAGCTTAGTTGCTTCTTCAGATCAACTTGGAGCACATGGCTTCATTTTGGCTTCTAATTTGTTTCTTCTACTTTATATTAGTGAATTGAAAAGTCGACGATGAGTCAGAAGCAGCAGCACTTTGCAAAATTGATCGTCCTAGTCCGCGCGAGGAAATGGCTTTTTATATATATGACTGAGGATGGTGATGACAACAGCGCTCGCAAAATTGGAGATAATTTTTTTTAAGGCTCAGATTAAAGAGATTTTTTTTATTTCGTAATTTCTTTTTAATCTTGAATAAATAATGATCAAGAAAATGGGTATTTGACAAATAGGCCATTTTAATTCTCAATCGTGGAAATTATGAATTTAAATTGTAATGAGAACATGAGATTTTTTTTTATTAACTGAAAATAATTTCCTTTTAGGTAATTAGCTAATGACTTGATAAATGAGGGCTGCTGGCTTCGTATTTTGGACAAATGATGTGTTGTTATTTTTTTAATAGTCATCTTGTAATTTTTTTTTGTAGAAGTTCAAACACTTGAAAGAACGCAGACAAGCGATGAAAGATCGGGCAGACCACTTTCGTGCTAAAAATCTATCAAGAAAAGCGAAAAAAACTGCACGTCGGGCAATGAGAGATCCTGCTGTGAAGGAAGAAATGAAGAAACTTGAAGGAGTTTTCGAAACTGATGCTTGGTAAAAAATAAAAAATATGCTGTTAACAAAACACTGGATTGTTTAGAGACTTGTTCATCTTTTCATGTTGTGTTGGTTTTTCTTTTTATTTCTAGTCGGTCAACACATGTCAGTTCAAATGATGTAGAAACAGAATGGAACCAGGTGAAAAAATACATTAATGTAAATAAACATCTTATTGGGCCTGTCGATCATGGATGGTGCGGTCCAAAGGTAAACGAACTAAAAAAAAAGTTGAAGGTTTGGTTGCTTCTCACACGGTGGCGCAATTGGGTAGTGTGTATTTTCGATAGTCATTTTTCTGACTTTAGTTGCCTGCATTTTGCGCCATCTAGGTAGAAGAATTCACACTAATATTTGTATTGTTTTCAGACTGATCTAGAAAGAAAAATCGACGATGCGATTAGTTCAGGTAATTTGAAAGAAGCGGAAAAATTAAGTGAAGATCTTAATCAACGAAATGTAATTTTTAATTTGATTATAAAAATATTTTTTTAAGTAAATGTTTGATTCTATTCTTATTTTTATTTTCTTTTAACTCAATTTTTTAGTTTGCTGTTAAAGTCCATGAAGCTTTTGAAGCAAAAAAATGTGACGAAAAAAGAAAAGTAATTGTGAAACTCAAGCTTAACTTTACACGCTATAATTACATTTTTTTAATTACAGGTTGTAAAAGATTTGAAAAACGCCAAAAGACAGAAAACACTTCATTGGGGGTAAGGAATAATTTAAGAGTGAAAAAATATAATCCTTTAAACTGATTTAACTTCATTCAACCTTTTAATTGCCAGCTTAAAACGAACAAAAAGAGGATTAGTAATTAGTCCGGTTATTTTTTATTCTTTAGCATACAATATTTCATAATTAATTCTCATAAATTTTCTTGCTTAATTTTTTATGCATACTTTTTTTTTAATGAGATTAATGTACTGTTTACAGATTTGAAGCTAAACAACGATGGGAAATGAAAAGCAATTTGTAATGAAATACTAGTACTGTACACTTGTTTATGGTAAGTTAGTTTTTATTTATAACTACCGTGAGATGGGGTGAAGGGGGCCAAATTTTTTTTAAAAAGTTAAATAAAATCTTCATTTTAAGAGCTATAGCTTTGAAACTTGGCAGAAACATGTCCCATACATAGATAAGCCTGCCCCAATTGATAAAAAAAAATATTTTAATAAGATATCTTAATTTTTTTGTAAAAAATTTGGTGGCTGCATTCACCCACAACTTAGGGCATATATGGCCACAGTATAAAAAAATCTTTTATGATTTATTAAAAGTAATTATTTATAATTTTTTTAAAATTTAAATTATTTATTAATTTTTTAATAATATGATAAGTAGAGCATTATTTATTCATTTCCTTTTACTAGTAGCTAATACAATACAACTTGTTACTTGCAGTTTAGGTTGATTCTCGCCATTTTGAAATTTACAAATGACCCTGCGCCAGCTGTTGATCCATAAATAAGGAGAAGAGAGAAATATGCTCACTGATGAGTAGTTGCCCATGCAAATAGGCGCTAGCAAGTCGAAGGTCAGAAAACTAAGAGAGGGATGACAGAAATGTTATTTAGTGAATGGGACTCTTCTTTTCACATTTTTTAAAATTCTGACGGTTTTGCAACTTGAAAAACTGAAATTAAACTAACGCCAAGATTGATGGTAATTTGAAGAAAAAAATGTTACTGTTGAAAATGTTGAGCTCATTTCTTATTTTTCTGTCAAAAAATCATTGACGTGTTGTAATTATTATTTTCCATTGTGTCAAGTGACTTTAATTTCAATTATTACTCGTTGATGAAAACCATAATTTAAATAATTATTGCAGATGTTGACTGATATAAATAATAATTGTAATAATTTTATAAAACATGATTTAATAAAGTGTTTTTGTAGCCCCGAATTTTAAACATGAAGTGTTGATTTGATTTATGCACATGCGTCGTGAGATATACTTTTTATGGCGCTAAGCCTTGAAGATTTAGCATTGAATAAGACGTTGCGACATTTTTTGAAATTTATTTTATTTTTGTTTTTGTTTTCGTTTTTTAACTTCTTGCTACTACTTACACTTTTTTCTTAAACATTTAAAGAGGATATTCTTTAGTCTGATCATTCATGTACTAGAATTACAGCTTTTTTTACTTGAATATGCTGTATGAATTCCTGAAAATTAATTGAATTTATGAGTATTTTTTTGTTAAGATGTTTTCGCACCTGAATCTGAGGAAGTTGTTTGTAAAAATGGTGAGAATTGCTTAATTAAGTCTTTTAATAACCGAACAAATTAAAAATTAACCTAATTTTTTATTGTGCCATGTGTTAATATTTTTAATATTATTTAACAATGAAGAAATAATAAAGTAAAAAAATATTTTAAAATTGAAAAAGTTAGTACCATAGTATTTTTTTGCGAACAAGAACAAACAGTTTCTACGTGCAAAGAATAAACGAATTAATCTTAATTGACAGCTTTTTCTCAAAAAGAAATGCAATTAGTCAAGAAACGCCAAAACAAGTAATAAAAATTTAAAAAAGATATGCTAACTTTTCACTCTCCAATATACCTCACTTGCATTCCAAACATGAAAAATTATTTATTTTTTTTAGTGCAGACTTTATAGGGAGTGAAGCACATGTACATTGTCGCTGCGTTGATTAAACAAGCATTCCGAGTATGCGAGTAATGGACGAAATAGCGGATGTGGGAGAAAAAAATTCCATGAGGATGGGTCATTAGTATGCGACCAGTGGTCGACCTTCTACTGCTCACCTCGCAGATCACGGCCAGGTGGGCGGTGAAAGGTTTAGCAAAAATATTTTAATTTCTTTTATTAGGATATTTGCGCAGAAACAATAGCACAATTATCAACGACTCATTTGCACTATTATATTCACATTATGTCTATTAATTATTAACGGCTGGAAACTAATCAATCATTAACACCAGGAACTAACTGCTGAATACAAACGAGACTGGTTCTGCTTTGCTTCTATAAATTACTCCTATTTATGATCGGGTTAAAAGGTAAGGTTAGTATGCAAAATTTTTGAACGCGGTTTCTTTAAAAAAATCTTATTGTTTTGTAAGATTTCCTTTTATGTCATTTGGCTAAAATCCAAAAAACGAAACTAATTTATTTGTTAAAGCTTTCTTTGTACTAGTTTCCTACATGTTGTTTTGTTACGTAATTGAATTATATATTCATGAAAAATTTACAAATGAAATGTATTTCACCACTTTACATTATTGA
>JAQFZN010001741.1:0-14168 GCA_034687075.1 Geophilus carpophagus
AAAATAAATAAATAATTTATAAAATCAGTAAATAATTTATAAAATCAGTAAATAATTTATAAAATCAGTAAATAATTCAAAAAATAAATAATATAATTGAATAAATAAATAAATAATGCAATAAATAATTGTTTGTTTACCTTTCAGTTTGTGCAATTCGTTCCGAATCAAATGCAGCTTCAGGTGGTAACAAAATACTTCCAAAACATAAACCAGCACTTTGTATAATATCATTAGTTAGTGATGGATATTCACACGGTATAACGTGAGCATGCATTGCAGTATCCATTGATGCATTTGGAGGAGTTTGGACCGTTTGGTGATTAAATCATTCCTCCAGGCTATTGTCATTGATCCACAAGATTATCTAGATTTCTTATAACATCGTCATATTTATTTTTATTTAGGTCATTTTTTCCTTTTACTTCAATTTCAATGTCTTTCACCTTTTATTCATTTATAAATATCTAATATATATATATATAACTTTTCTTAATATTAAAATACAAATAAATTGTTTAATGTAATCTTCATTTAATAATCAAACAATAATACTAAACGGAAAATTTTTCTGTTTTTAATCTTTACTAGATTTGATATTTCATCAATCGCCACCAGATAGCGTTAAACGAAATTAAAGATGGACAAATATTTTTCATAACAAAAATCTTTATTCAAATGTAAATTACATAAATTCATCAGAATCTTCATCATTTTCCTATTCAAAAATAACTTAAATTAATAAAAATTATATATTTGATAAATACCGTAAATTAAAAAATATACCGTATTCGAACGCATTTTATCCGTGTTCATTAACGAAGAATAACTCCTAAAACAAAAATTCAATAAAAAAATTCAATATACAATTTGAAGTTAACAATTTTCCAAATAAAACCTTAATTCCGCCTGTTCCCTTTTCTTTTTCTCTTCTTCCTTTGACTTTTCCTTTTGCTCTCTCAAAAGTAATTTCTTATCTTCACGTTCTCTACGATCTCTTGCAAGTCTTTCTGCTTGCAAATCTGCACTTTTCTCTACCTTTGTTTTATTTAATCGATTAACTATTTCATTTATACGTTTCTCAACCTTCATTTTCATTACCTGAAATTCAAAAAACAAAATCACAAACTTTTCACTCATAAAATCATTCATATCTTTCACTTTACATCTTTATCTTTATGAAAACCAACTTGTCCAACTTCCATACTCGCAGTCTTTTTCAAATTCGACCAAAGAGTATAAACAACTTCAATGTTATTCATTTTGTTTCCTTGAATACTATTTGCTTTAACTAATTGCGCACAATCTTCCAAAACTGCTGCAGGAATATCGTCGATGCTTTGACCCTAATTTAAACATAATTTCACATTTTTAATATTTTATTTACAATTTTTATCGAATTTATTAAAAACCTGTTGTAAACGTAAATAAACATGCGCAGATGATAATTTATCCACGTGAAACCACACATCTTCAGGCCAGCCCCATTTAATTAAATCTTCATCTGAAATATAAATATTTTTTAAAAATAATTTATCACAAAATAAATCAACTAAATCTCCTTTTCTTATTTAATTTCTAATTTAAACCACGTGAAAAACCTTACTTTCATATTTATCAATTCCCATGAAGATTGTAACAGGTGGAGAAACAACTAAAAATACATTAAAACGGAAAAAACAATATAAAATAACACGCTATAATATGCTTAAAGTAAAATAAAATACTACCGGTACTAGTAAAGTATAAAACCATCCTTGAATATCAAATTTAGTCTACTGTCAGATAATGGCGGCCATTTGCAAATTGTAATATGCTATCATGACGTCAGTTCTTAATCCAGCTGGGGACAAAATTGACAAACCGTGACGTCACTTCACAAATAATCGAGTTTAAAAACTGCCACGAAGTGGTTAAGAAAAAACGCAAACAAAATTGATGATTTTACGACATTTCAGTCGTTTTTATTTCAGTTTTATGAAATACAGATTTATAAAAGTTTGCATTAATGTGTTATCTTGAACGATGACAATAACAAGATCCTAAAAAGAGGAAAATTCATATTTTAACGACATATTTTTAATAACATCATTTGTTTGGTATAAAGCAACCGTAAATTAACATCATACCTTAGTCCCCTTTCTTAGGATTGTTTACGGACACGTAATGATACAAAACTACCAACAAAAATAATGTGACACCGAGAATATTTGCAAAAACTGCAAGTTGCATATCAGTAATCATGATGAAATGAAGGTCTAAAACCAGAAATATCGATTAATTTCACAATTTTATTCATATTTATTCAATCGTACCTTATAAAATGACAAATTTGTTACCGCTAACTAACAAATATATCAATATTCCCTTTTCGCCGGTTCTCTCTAAGCAACCATCAAAGCATGCCAGCAGAGCGTATGCGTGGCATTATGGGAATACCGTACTCGATAACTGAAATCGATTACTCTTTAAAAAAAATTAATTCAATTTAATTTTTCTTATTCATTAGTTAAAAGCAATTAAAAGTTTTAATTAAATAAACATTTTATTTATTTAAATTTACTTTATTTATAAATAACCAAAATCCTATTTTTATTTAACCAAAAATATATATTTTCCGATACAACAACGATTCACATCTGATCTAAATCGATTCACATTTCTTTAACTGAGAGCTACCACCGACATTACTCCAAACCAAAGTGACGTCATAAATTATCCCATCAAACCAACCAAACGAGAACAAACGACGAAATATAAGCTCCGAGAATCGAATACAGTAAACAACCATCGATAGATGTCGCTGCAGATTCGGGTTCATTTCCTTTGTTCTTTTGTGACTTTTGTTTCGTCGTTTGTTTACGGAAGACGTTTTTCTCCTCCGTCTGGTTCATGGAGCGAGGGATTAATGAAAAGCAACAAATGTTAGCCAAAGTAAGTACATTTTATCACAATCCGAGCAGAAAAGAACGAAAACGGTTGGAATTTGATGTAAATTCGTCTGCCAGATTCGAAATTGACATCAAATTCCATCACACAAAGGAATTACGCAATAGCCAACACACTCGAATGAGTTTTCATTCAATCTGTTAACTAATTAACCAACTTAACCAACAAATAACAAGTGGAAAAATAAAAACCCGCATTTATCATGGGTTTTAATAGTAAAAAAGGAAGAAATGCAAGCAAATTGATGCGGAAATGAATTTTAAGCAAAGCAAGGACGACGCCCCTTTGTCACTCGCTTTTTTCTTTCTTTTCGCATTTTTGATCAAAATGGATCAAAATTTGAATTTGTAGAAAATAGAAAAATTAATGTTTTTTTATATTATCGATATAAATTGATGTTTTGGGGGTTTTTATTTGTTGGTTCGAGAGTTGTGTGTTTGATGTGATGGAATAAAGGGGTGAAAACAAAGGATTTTTCTCGAAAATTGGTTTTGTAAAACAATGGAATAGTTTTGTTGTTGTTTTTAGTTTGATTAAAATGGCGGATTTTTTTTTTTTTATTGAGTTTGCTGAGTTTGGGAATTGAATGTAACAAAGAAATGTGAAATGTGAAATGAATGAATTATTTTAAGCCTTGTTTTGATTTAGGTTAATTATGGGATTGGAATTGTTTTGGTTTAATTTTGGTGTTGTTAATGTTGTTTTTTTCAAATTATTTAGTGTTTTTTTTTGCAATTTTTCGGTTTTTTGATTGGAAATGTGAAATTTTTTGAATTTGATGAAAACAATATGGCGACGTTGTTTTCGGATTTGGTTTTGAATTTGAATTGTTTTTGGTTTGTTAAATATTTAATGTAAAATTATTTATTTGTGAAATGTGAACAGATGATACAGCAAATTACTACGTAGGACGTCACTAGTGACGTGTCGAAATGAGCTTAAACCCCGTCTGCGTCATTTTGACGTCACAATTCACGTTATTGATTTTTTCGTTCATTTTATTTGCGAATGGAACTTGTGAAAGAAAAAGGTTTGAAATTTAGTAGGAAAATGGCTGCGTGCAGTGGAGACATCTGTTGGCAGTTATTGATAATTTTCAAATTGAAATTTATGATATTAATAACGAAAAATTATGAGAATTAATTGAAATTTTCTTGTTTACTTAGGTTTTAGAAGCGAACAAGTTATGGCATCCATTTTGAAAGTAAGTTAACGATTTTATTAACCATTTACGAGTTAGAAAACGAAAAAATTTGATCGTAAAATGACGTATTAGATCAAAGATTACGAGTTTAATTATTTCTACTTAAAGTATTACATCACAATTTATTAGAGATGTAATGCAAAAGCGACCGTAGTGAGAGCATGTTGTACTAATGTATTGAATTTTCGAAAAGTGGCGCCAGATGGCGATAAGTATATCACAATTTCATTACGAGTGTTTGAATGTATCTAGAAATATCTGAATTTTTATTCTGGTTTATTATTAATTAATGTGTTAGTGAAATGTATGTTAATTAATTTAATATTTGCATATTATTTAAATGAGGTAAAATGACATTTAAAAAAATAAAATTGAGGTTTGCTTATGGAAGTTGATTCTGTTGATTTGTGTGTAATGGGAATTGAAAAGTGAATACGGTAATTAGCCGCCATTTTTAATTTTTTAATTTTTTAATTTTGGCGAGCATTAAGCAGATTTGGTTTCAAATTATTAAAGAGAGGAGATTTTATTGATTCAAATTTTTTTTAAAGATAATTATTTTTATAATTAAAATTAATTGTGTGCATTGCGCATGAGCAGTTAATTGTTTTTTTTTTAAAAAAAATTAATGATTAAATTCATTAAAATTTCTTTATAAATTTGAAATAATTATGTCATTTTCTGAATTTCGAAAACCAACAACAAGTGAAAGATGAAAATTTTTGCAGCAAATTTTTCGAAAATTTTGAATTTCGAATTTTTCGAAAATTTATTTGAAATGTTCGAAAAATTCGAATTTTTTTTGAAAATTTTGAAAATTTCGAAAAATCTCGACAGCAAAATAAAACAAATTGCACATCAATAAACTTGGAAAAATCGTAGTAAATTAAAATGAAACATTATCCATCCCACTTGCAGCAAATTTTCGAAATTGTCATTTCGAACCAACCTACCGCAATACTTAAATCAAACCAAGTGAAACGTCACGAACATGTTTCACTTGTTTATAAACCACAACTCAAGTTCACCAATTTCTCACTCTATGGCGCCACTCGTTAAACGCAGCCCCATACACTAGGTCAGTGGTAGAAAGAAGCCATGAGGCGATTAGACTGAAAAAAAAAGACCGGAGCAAACGTGCTCATTAAAATGATGACATCACATCCGGTTGTTGTGATGGCAATTTTTGGTTGAAGGCCAAGGCCAGTCACTGCACTCACTTATTTTCAAACTAAAAGGCCTTGGTTTAAATCAATTTGAAAATGCCCGTTTTATTTGTAATCATAAAACAAAACAAAAGAGAAAATAAAAAAAAATTACGTAAGAAAATGTAATCACTCCATCTTGAATAAGAAAAAAAAGTATTTATTATCAACTCGTGATTTCGTGTGGGAAAAGCAAAGAACGATACACATGCGCAGTAGACACATCACGCATTTCTAATAACATTTCGAACGAGCACAATCGAACTGAACATAAACAAGCATTGCTCAAGCAGAATGCATCTTTTCGAATTTGGTCACTAGATGTCGCCACGGTCAGTGTCCCTAAAAGTTCATGGCAGTCCAAAGAACCCATTTAGTCTGAGTCACGACTCGCTAAATTGACTCACTTATCAAACCCCACTATTTTTAAACATTCATAAACACCCCTCCCACATCACATCATTTTAATACACATCGCGATATAAAAACACAACAAAATCACAACAAAATGGCGTCAAAAACCACTTGCAACAACATTTCTTCTCTTTCCCTCTCCCTCTGTCCTTGAATTTGTGCAACTTTCACATTGTAAAACCCCCGAAAATAAACCAAGCACTAAAAATAAAAGTAAAATGTGCCCTCCCTGCCCCCTCTGTTATCCCTCTTTGAAGATGAAACCAACCCACTGTCGGCCATTTTGTTTTTATGACTTTGTCTTGCGTGCCCCTCATAAACGAATCTTTGACCCGTTCAAAGATTAGACCACACAAGGTGTTAGTGCCCCCCTTGCCCCCCACCTGATATTTTTGTTGGTTCTAATTTAACCCTCTGAATCCATTTTGTTTTATTAATTGTTTATTTCACTCATTCAGAGTTGATTAGTAATAAGTCGTAACACAGTTGAAGAATTCAAGATGGTGGATGACCCCCCCCTTTCTGTTGCCTGTGTTTGTACCCTCCCTTGATGGATCTCCCTATTTTTATCCTCCCCTGAAACCCCTGCAGGTACATGAGGGATAATACCTGGCATTGCATCACTCCACCTCCACCTTATCTCTCTACTCATTATTAAATGCCCCTGTCCGAAGGCAGCCATTGTTTTTTGTGTTATTTAGTTCATGGGGGTTTTAAAAGAATTTTTTTTTCGGTTATGTAGTGGGGTGTTGGAATGGTTTGAGGTTTTATCCTTTTCTAGGATCTGACCTGTGTCTAAAATGTCTAAAGATGTTGTGGAAAGGTCTAAAAACGACCTAACAGGGGTGAAAATATTATGGCAGCGTCTAAAATTGTATAAAAATATTAGTGCAAGGTCTAAAATGACTTAAAATATTATGGCAGGGTCTAAAATTACATAGAAATACTACTGCAAGGTCTAAAATTAATCAAAAATGTGTAATAATATTATGCAAAGAGTGAACTGGAATTGCATGTAGCATAATTATGTCAAAAGTTGTATAGGTCAACTGGCTTATATGAAAAGTGAAGTGCAAGTTTGTTTTCTAGTACATTTGTGTGAGCAACTGATGCACCAAATAAGATGTCAACATTGGCTGACTCGATCTATTGAGTATATGTAAGGATTCCCTGGTGGTAAAATGGGACAGTTTGGACATTTGAAAATACAGTAATAGGATATGTATTGTATAATTAGAGCATGACTAGTGTATTAACTTGTAGCAATCTTAGATTACAATTCGGAGAAGTGGGGAAGGAATAAGTATGGAGGAGTTGGACAAGTTGATAAGCTGTCTGGCTCCCTCATTTTATTTTTCAATCTACACTATATTTTAAAATGTATTTCAAAATTCAAAGAAATTAATAATGATGACCAATTCCATTGTAAGTTCTAGGAAGGTGGGTAAATGAACTGTTAAAAAGCCATTGTTAATGGAATAGGGAAAAGGTGAAACAAAATGCACAGCAGGAATGTGATAGACAGATACAGAATGAAATGAAATGAAATGAAACAAAACCGCCATGTTTGATGTTACCGTGATGAGATAAGATTGAACTGAATTCGAACCAAACGAAACTAATTTCAAATGTCAACAACTAATTTTGACACTAGGGTGATAAAATTGATACATGGAATAAATACGAATTTCGACACTAGGTGTAAATACAAAAATAGATACGTACTGGGGATTTACTGAACTTGACATTCAGGGATTTAAAAACGAATTTTGACACTAGGGAGTGAAATTAACGAATTTTGACACTAGGGATGTTAAAAATTAACGAATTTTGACATTAGGGAGGGTAAAAATAAAGCATTTTTCACTGAATTCTCCATATTATTTGATTAAAAGTGTAATTGTCACTAGATGGCGTTATCCCAATGTAATAATAGATTTGGTAGAGAAATATGTGACAAGTATGAGTATACCCAGAAGGTGGACCATTCGGCGAAGCCATGAGGGATATAAAAGATATATGGAGTATATTTGTTTATCCCACCCTAATAAAATGGAATTGTGGGTCTAACCTTGGCATGTTGATTTGGAATGATATACCTTGAGGAAATGTCAGACTAAGGTCAATGAGAATCAGAATCAAAATGGATTTTAATTTCAAATGTAATCGCGCTCATTTAAATAGAAATAATAAATAGACAAATATTAAATGACATCACTTCCGCTTGATTAATTTCGATGGCAGTGAGAAAAGAGGCCAACTCGAGGGGGTGGGGGAGGAGGAGGAGGAGTTTGACCACTTGGTGACCAGGTGGTGCCACTCATGCGTTAAGGGGGTCGTGTCATTAGTCACGTGACTAACTCCCTCATTGATTGATTCCCATGACTCATTGCGAGTGTGAAAACTCAATGGGAATTGAAATTTTTTTTTTTTTTAATTTTTGGAAAAATTGAAAAATCGAAAAAATGTTTGAAGAAAATTTAAAAAAATAAAAAAAAGATGGCGGCCAATATACAATGAAGGATTTGTTGTTTAGACCAGTTTTTGTGGGTCAAGGACAGCTAAGAAAGAGGAATGTGCTGTGTCCATCTTTTTGCAACCCTCCTTAAAAGTATTCTTTGGAAAAATGCCCCTGCGGCCATTTTGTTTTCCATTTGTTTGTGGAAAGTTGTCCTGTTAATTACAGAAAAGGTGGGTGAACAAGAGGTGCAAATTGAACCGATTTAAGCTGATGACATACAAGATGCCATTAAACTGATTTCAAAGATGAAACAAATCCGCCATTTTGGTTTTTTGTATTTTTTTTTCAGAATAAAATCTAAAATTCAAAAAAATATTTGGTTATTTCGAATAAAATTGAATAAAATGACATGAAAAATGATTTAAAGATGAAACTTATTCAAAATCGGCCATTTTGTTTTTTTTCTCAATTTTTTTAATCAATTTTTAATTCTGTAAAATGTTTGTGGTTATGAATAAACTGAATTAGATGACACATGATGTCATTAAACTGATTGAAAAGATGAATCAAACCCTCCATTTTGTTTAAAAATTTTTATTTTTTATCCAAATGAAAAAAAAAGATGGTGGTTTTGAATAAAATCAACTTGTTTGAAGTTAGTAGTAACTGGGTTTGGTCTCACATATGGTAGACAGACCTCATGGGTCGTGGGAAGAAGAGGTTTCTTGAGGAAGAAGGTGATTCTTTATACCGGAAGTGCATCACTTCCCCCTTTTACCCTCTTTCCCCTCTTGGTTGAATGAGAAGTTTTGCCGGTTTTCAACTTTGACCTTGTTCGCCGAATAACAAGACGAACGCCGCACCTAATACTATACATTTTAAACCAGTCGGCCATTTTGTCGCCATTCCCCTTCTTTTTTTTAATTTTTCAAATGGGTTTCTGTGAGAAAAATTTTTTTCTTCACCTTCCCTACTTGAAAATTGGGCGAGGTGAGCTTAGAAAGTGACAAAATGCTGTGAATTTCTATGGGAAATAGGGTTAAAGTGAAAATAGTGAATTGTGGCCATTTTTCCACCACCAAGGGGTTATTATTTTGTTTTTATTGCCCTAGTTTTATTTTATTGAGGAAATGTTTTAAATTTTTTAAATTAGGGTCGCCATTTTGTTTTTAAATTATCATTATTTACAAGTTTTTTTTTAAGATTCGGATGAAAGATGGGTGTGGTTAAAGATTCTACCATTTTTTTTTTAAATTTAGGAATCATTAGGGGAGAAAATGGCTGATTTAGTAGATTTTGATAATTTTTGTCCAAATTTGTCAATAGGTGGCTTTTTATTATATTATTATATATTCTATTGTTGATAAAATGTGGGAAATGGGATGATATGAAAGATATTAATGAAGAGTAGGGTAAAGTAATGTGGGTTTTGTTTAATTTTCATTTTTAATCTGTAGCTGTAGGGGGTTGATTAAAATTTAACATGTATTTCTATGGGAATTAGGGTTAGGAGGGAAAATAATGCATTTAGCAATTATTTATGTCTTTTGGGGTACTTAGGTAGGGAAGGACAGGGAATATTGGTAAAGGAAGTGGGTTAGATGAAATAAAATAATTAAAAAAAAACAAGATGGCCACCTCTGTGGGATGGTCTTAGAAAGAGGAAGACCAGATGCCGGGTTTATGGAAGGGGAGACGACTGGGGGAAAATGAAATCCGATATTTGGGGTCGTCATATGGATTTTGGGGGTGTGGGGTGTTGTACAAATTAAAGATGGCGGATGGTCATAGTTAGTTAGGGTTAAAGATGGAGATTTTATTTTTTTTTATCTATTTTTTTATTGTAATTTGAATTCCTAAAATTTGAAGGCGAAATTAATATGACTTTGTGGCCATTTTGTTTTTTCTTTTCTGGGTTTGGGTTTTTTTTATAAATTAAAAATGGCGACTAGTTTTAGTTAAGCAAAGTTAAAAAGGAAGTTTTATTTGAAATTTTAAAGAAAACTGATACATTTTCAACCATTTTGGTTTTTTAAATTTTTGTTGATGGGTTTGGGTCTTTTTATAAATTAGAAATGGCGACTAGTTTTAGTTTTTTATGAAATTTTTAAAAAGAGGTGAAAAATTTTCAGCCATTTTGGTTTTTTAATTTTTGTTGATGGGTTTAGGTTCTCATTAAGAGAAAAAAATGGCTGTTTTTTGTTGATAACACTGAGAATAGGAAAAAAATAAAAATGTAAGCTAAAACCAAAATGGCTGTTGGGGGTTTATAGTTGTTGTCAAAGTACTTCACGGTTTAAAAGGATAATAGAAAAGTATGGGGCGAGGGGTTTGAGGTGAAGGAAAAGGAGGGTGATGGGTGAGGTTTTAGTGCAGTTAGTGGACCCATTCATCGTGGATCCGTTCCACTGTCAAGTTTTCGGATCCGTGAAGTTGGTGCAGCTGTTGATTATTAACTGATACTAAAAAAAAAATAAAATAAAAATAATTTATTTAAAAATAATAAACCATTAGAAGGAAATTAAGCCTAACTGCCATAGGTTAACATTGAGTAAATAGAATGTGATTCTCATTTATTTATATTGAGGTTATAAAAATGCTCACCCAAGGTCGCTTGATGTTGTAGTGGAAAGTTGAGATGTGTACGGTAAGAAAAAAATGAAAATGAGAAAATTTTAGCGGAAATATTTATTTACGGTGTTGATAAAATGGCGACTGGGCAATGGGTTAGTGTTGTTAAGTTTCCCACGGCCAGACTCAGTTATGGCCTAACTTGTCATGAGTGGCGACTTGACGCCCAGACAACATGCTTCGGACTTGATCTTGATGGCCCCGTTTTAACGTACCCCCCAACAACATACTCCGAAAGACATGTGCCCTTGGAAAATTTGAAACCCCCGTTAAAAAAAATATTTTAGGTGGGTATTTTAAATTAATTTTAGACCCTAAGGTGAAAAAGTGAAAAAAAAAAACATTTTTTAAGATCTAAAAGAGTCTATAGAGTTTGAAATTTTAATTAATTTTAGACCCTAAAGTGAGAATTTTATAGAAAAAAAAATTAAGGTCTAGAAGAGTCTAAAACAAATTTTTAGATTTTTTTGGAATTTTTAATTATACTTAATTTTAGACTTTAAAATGAAAACTGAAAACTTTAAAATCTATTTCAAGCTGAAAATAATCTAAAAAAAATTTAAGGTCTAAAAGAGTTAGTTTTTTAAACTTTTTCAATTTGAAATTTTAACTAATTTTAGACCCAAAGAAAAAAATTTGGAAAAGTCAAATATTTTCAAGGTCTAAAAGAGGGTCTATTGAGAATTTTCAATTTTTTTTCATTTTAAATTTTAAATTTTACTTACTTTTACTTAATTTTAGACCCTAAAATAAAAATAAAAATTTTTTAAATCCACTTAAAGCTGAAAATAGTCTTAAAAATAAGGTCTATGGAGTCTATATTGGAATTCAAGTGAATTGTGCCCTTTCAGTATTTGATTTACTCACGACGCACTTAGGTGAGACATTTTTACCCTGAAATTGGATTTTAATTTTAAGGGGAGTCGCCATTTTTTCTGTCTAAAAACATGTTTTTCAGGCCCTAACAACAAAAACCCATCTGCTATTTATTTTTTTTTATACATAGGGGTGGGATCTTAAGAGGGGAATGATAGCTGAAGGGACATGAGGTAAAAATGGGAGCTAAATGTGAAAATTTTCATTTTATTACTAAAAAAAAACCAAAATGGCCGATTTTTCAAAAAAAAAAATCTAATCTCTTAATTTCTAACCTTATTTAAAATGCATCTTACGTAATAATTGAAAATGATGATTTGGTTACGTAATATTAATGCCCCACTGTTTGTTTGAAAATGGCGGCCATTTTTAATAGGCCTTTATTTAAAAATATTGTTGACAGTTACAGCCATTCGGCCATTTTTTTCCCACGCTGCAGGTGAGAAATGGCTCTTGAACATGACTTATCCATTCATTATGTATTTATTTACTTGTTGGTTGGCTTCTTCCATTTTAGGTCTATGAAGGTTCTTGGGTCCATAATGCAAAATAAAACGTGCAACTTAAATTCCCAAATACCCATATACGAAACATTTTTTAAAAAAAAGTGTGTAAAAACAAAAAAGAATGGCCTCAATTTGCTTATTAACTTTTTTATGTGCCCTTGAAAACTCCCACTCAAAATATTTTACAATTGTGTAAACAATTTCGCCATTTTGGTTTTTTTTTTGTAAAATTTTAGAGAGAGAAATGGCCTCAATTTGGATATTATAGTTTTTATATGCCCTTGAAACTCCAACTAAAACATTGGGATCTAGTTATATAGAAATAATGATAATAATTCCACCATTTTGGTTTTATAGGATTTTTGTAGAAAAATTTTAAAAATTAAAAGTGGTCTCAAATTAGATTATTATCCTTATTAAAAAATCTTGAAAACTTGTACTAAAACACTAAAATAAGAAGAAAAAACCTTAGGAACCATGCAAATAATTCAGCCATTTTGTTTTTTATATATGTATTTTCTATTTATTCTTTAAAAAATAGAAAATCTTAAAAATAGCCCTAAATTTGATTATTATTCTTATTAGAAACCCTTGAAAACATCTACTAAACCCCTAAAAAAATTCAACTTAGGGATTGATGCAAACAATTCAGCCATTTTGTTTTTTTTTAATATATATATAAATTTTACATTTATTTTTAAAAAAATATAAAACCTTAAAATTGCCTCTTTTTCATTCTATACATTTATACAAAAACCTCAAAAAACCCCAATTTCGATCTCCCGACTCGCCATTTTGTTTTTTTATTTTTAAATCTCTTAAAAATAAAAATAAAAATATTCCTATTTTAATAAACATTTTGTTTTTATTTAAGGGGGGTTCCTTAAGGGAGTGGGAACATCGAGAGTCGATGACACGCGTTGGTGGTAAGCGTTTCTTCAAGGTTCCACGAATAGAGTTTGTGAGAAATTGGAAAATCACTTTGTGTGTCCTAATTCTTCTTGATTGAATCGAATTTATTTCCAATTCATTTCTCCGCTACAGCACACACACACACTCACTCACTCGAAGGGGACCGGGCCATGCGGGGCAGTGACGGGCCCTAAACACGTGTCGTTAGTGATGTTGTTACCCGTTTAGCTCCAAGGTCGATGAGCGTTGACCTTGTAGTGGGTTGGCGAACCCCTTTCTTTCCACCTACTCATATAGAGCTCGTCAAGGTACTCGAAAGGGTAAAGAAAATGGCCGAGATAAAAAATGAGACCTTGAAAAATGGAACTTGAGGCATTTCCGATATGTTGAAGCTTTAAGGGTATGGGAAAAGAGGGGCGAACAGGGTGGCGGGTGATGGGTGATGGGAGATGGGCTGGGTGTGCAACTGGTTTGGGTTTGAAGAAATGAAATGGAGGGTGAGGAATTTTCTGGGGATGTTGTGTGGTGTTGTGGGAGTTGGGTAATTATCTGATATGGATAACGGTTGAATTTTTAGCTAAGGGTTTGTTTATGGGTGTTGGTGGGTTTGTTAGGTTTAGGTTGTTGGAAATGGAAGGTGAGTGTTGTTGATTGGATGTTGTTTTTGGTTTTGAAGGTACTCAGGGGTTAAATATATTTGAGCGTTAAATTTAGAAAGTTAAAACTGTATTTACGTTAAATTTAGAATGTTTAATATATTTTGACGTTAATTTTAGAACGTTAAATTTAGAATGTTTAACGATTTTAACGGTAGTTTTAAAACGATAAAACTGTATTTACGTTAAATTTAGTATGTTTACGTTAAACTTAAGTGCTCTAACGTTATTTTCAGAACGTTACATTTTACAAATTAGATCATTAGTGGAAAACTACAATAACTCGGATTATTTTTACGTTAACGTTATTTTATCCTTGCGTTGTGGACAGTTAATTTAGCGTATATTCACAAA
>JAQFZN010001742.1:0-14166 GCA_034687075.1 Geophilus carpophagus
AGGAAAAAATGGATTTTTTTTAAAGGTTATGGTTTATACAACCATTAAAAAGTATTAAAGGAAGAGGCTTTGGAACAAAAGTGGCTTTGGAACAGAAGTTTCATATGACCGGAAGATTTTAATTTTTATATTTTTTTTTGTTTGTAATTTAATTTTCGTGTTGCCATGTTTGATCGAGTGTACACTGAGTTCTTGTTAATATAAACAACATTTATCTAAATAAAGTAAGAAAAGAAACCAAATAAAAAAGAAAAATTTTACTTCTTTCTGTTTTAATACAGTAAATAATTCCAATTACCTAAAGTTATTTGCTACGCAAAGCTTGTTTTAGTGAATTTTCTAATTTTAAAAATCTAAACCATTTTGATTTCTGGAAAATTCGAATGTTTACATAGTTTGCAAGCCACCTGTAGGTAAATTTTTAGATACAAGCAGCCATTTTAATTGTTAATACCTATCGAGGCTTTGATTATTGATGAAACCATCTCGAAATCTTCTAGATCAGGGTTTCCCAAACTGTGTTCCACAGGAAGTTAATAAATGTTCCACAAAAAAAGTTAATAGATACTTAGCGCAATGTTGTACAACTTAAATTACAACAACAAAAATGACAAATTATTTTTCTGTTTGCAGTTGTGGTAAACACAACATCCATTTGTGTTATTGTAGTTAGGGCAATGACAAAACAACACAACAATTGTTGAGTATGTGGCCTTTGATATTAAACTTAGCTCTGCATACCTAACTTGATTTGTTCATCTTAGCTAGTCACAATAAGAAATATACATAAGAAGAAATAAAATAAATAAAAGCTTTTGTCAACTTCTTGCTACACATACTGTGAAAGAACTTAGATCAGAGATTTAAAATGGCTGACAATCAAACCAAAATTTCCTAGGATGCACTGGGATTGTTGACAGAAAACAAGAACAACATTACAACAAATTTTTTGTACACAACAGGCCAAGATGTGACAAATTTGTGATGTCACAACATGGAATTTACACATTTTCTGTTTGTTGTTAACGACATTTCAAGTCATACAACATTGCGTTAAGTCTCTAATAAGAGCATTTTTTTCGACATTTTGACAATAGTAATTTGACAAATGTAAATTTTAAAACCAACTGCTGTTAGCACCATTAAACGTGACATGCGCTGAATTACCGATAACATTACGTATTCCTTCCAGTTTATGTTCTTATAAAGTAACCTTACAAGGTTGACAGTATTGTTGATATATTCTATTTTATTGATTATGTGTTATTACCTGCCCTTCAAAATAAATAAGGTGTTCCGTTAAAATTCCAGGCTTCTCAAAGTGTTCCATCAGAGAAAAAGTTAAGAAACCCCTGTTCTAGATCAATGGTTCCCAAACTTTTTACATTGATACACACTTTTAGAAAGGCAATCTATCGTGACCCACTTCATCCCCTGAGCATTGAATTTTTTCAGTGACCTTATTGACTTTAAGAAAAAGTCCTCTCATAACCAAAGATTTTTTTCCTATTTTATTTTCTTTAGTTTCTTTGGTTTTGTCTTTTTTGTCTTCACTTTTGTAATTTCTATAATTCAATAACTTTCTGCAACCCAAGTTAGATAATTAAAATCTCATTAGATTTTCAAAGTTCCAACATTTAAATTGTTGTGCTTTCAATTGAAACAGTTCATTTTTTCTTCCATTTCAGATGTTTGCTATTAACTGAACCATTAAAACTTTATATTTTAGAGCAACTTTAACATCCTAATAAAATTACGTGTTAAAATTGCTCCAAAAATACATTTGCAACCTCAATCCAGCTTAGATTGATTATTTTTCTTCTAAACTCTTAAAAACAGTTTACTCAACTTTTCATCTCACATACCAACATTAGATGCGTTCAATATCTAAAACCCAAAACCGTTTTTCTTCTTTATCTCAACAAATGTGTTTTTTCCAACAGGAAGTCACGTGAAAAACTCATCAAAAAACAAGATAAAGCGTTTTATCATAGTAACGACACTTGGTTCTCTTCAAGGACTTGTTTTTTATTGTTAACCTTGTTTTAGCTGTTAGCTGTTAGCGACAGCCATTTTGAATCTTGTTATATCCCAGCAACCACAGTATCTAACTGACTATTTTAAAGTACTTCTTTTGCTTTTAATTAACGTAAGCTTTTAATAAAGTAAGCTTTTGACATTTGTAGTTATTATCTTAATGGATCTGATTGGTCAATTGTCCCAAAAGTGGTACAGAAATAAAAATTCCACTTTAATTTTTCAATGCAAATGAGAGAAAAATTCATGTCGAAAAATTCTTTAATGGTGGGTATGAGTTCCCAAAGTTCTAATCAATGTATTTTGAGGCCAAGTCTTAAATTTTTACACTTGGTTCATTTCTAATATATTTAAATTAAAGCCTGAATTAATACAAAATATTTAATGGGTTTTATAGGTTTCATGGATTTTATGAGTTTTACAAGAACAGCTAGAAACCCAAGATACACTTTTAAACTATACAGTTGATGCATTTCCCTTATTTTGTATTAAAACAAATATTTTATGGGTTTTACACATTTCATGGTTTTTTTACACACAGAAATGTTATTCTTGGCTCAGTACAAAATAATGAAATGTCATTTAACTCATTTTTAATATCTCATGTTTATTGAGTTTTGTGGGTTTCTTGGGTTTGTGACTGCCTTTTGGACCACCAGATTCACAAGGAGTCACTGGGTAATAGGAAAAGGGTCTGAGTCTAAAAAGCCACAAGCAATCAGAGGTCTCCCTCTGATCAGCCACTTGTATATATGCAGCACCTGATCATACAGGAATATATCTTGCTTGCTTAGTCTTGCTTGGTCTTGCTTTGGACCTCAACCTGAAAGTGTCTCTTGGATACAAACATCTGACATTCCTGCCTGGGACTCAGATGCCAAGCCAGGGAAAAAGCAGTCTTGTCTCTTGAGCACAGGCCTGCGGGTTCCCCCAACAGGTCCTGTCCCAAAAGAAACTTGACCTTGCCCTGGATTCCATGCAGGGTAAGGTCTTAGTTAGGCCAACCAGCTATCAGGTCCGGTTGAGATTTCAGAACAACAATGACTTGTCAGCAGCATGCTTTAGTCGCAGATAAGTTGAGAGAAGGCTGTGGTTAACCTTTCAACTACCATGATAGGCCAAAAGTGGCCACCAAACAGAAAAAAATTAATTTAAAAAAAAGTAATCAAATTTGAGCAATTTTTTTTGGATGTATTCCTCTAGAATTTTTAGTAAAAAAATATGGAATAATTTGCTAAGTCTTCAACAATTTACTTTGTTATGAATTTGCTAAAAAAAGTGTATTTTTTTAAGTAAAAAGACATTAGGTGGAGCGATGTAGGTCAACTTCATGATTTTGTTACTAGGTGGCAACACTATATTTGGTAGGTGAGATCTAAAAAATAATTGTTAAATATCTAACAAAAAATATTTCATAAATAACTTCTTACTTTTGACTTCTGAAATCATCATCTAATTTTTTTAACAATTCATTCTTGGATGCCATGGTCGCAATGTTAAAGTAAATGTGGTTGCAGTCAATAGATCAATGGCTTAGCAATGACATCATGTATGTACAATGACGTCATGTATGGGCATATCTAAAAGCTGAGCATGCGCAGACAAGTGCGTCCAAAAATGGCCCATCATGGGAGAGGAAGTGGGTACTTTATCATAGGCATTGAAGGGTTAATAAAGATTAATCAAACTTAACTATTTCTTATGTCTTGTCTTTATTATGTTCGGTCCCCTCACCTTTCTACAACACCCAGACCTCGTGGTTAAGCGAGAGGCAGTTATAGATTTTATGGGAGTTTTACAGGTACATGTAATGTTTTTGAATTCTGAGCTAAGCTGGGCTAATTAGCTAGTTGTACATAAAAATTAAATTCAATTGATTTTAAATAATTCCAAATTATGTAAATTCTTCAAAGTTAAGTTTTTTTTTGTTTTGTTTTTCAGTAAATCTATCAAATGCACTATTGATCTTGGCTATTATTATGTACATAATTATAAACACTCATTTACACAGCTATACAGCAACAATTATTTACACTTTAATTTGTTATGGTTCCAACCTCTTGTTTCATGTCTTCTATCAACTTCGTACACACCATTTAACCAGACCGCACCTCTTTTATGTTTCATGGCACCACAACACCCAAAACTGAATCATTTCTGTCAACCTAATTACCAAACATACAGATGATTGCGACACCAACATGAAACAACTCGTTTTTTTCTTTAACTACTTGCCTTTCCGTAATTCTGTCACATATGGCTCACTTCAAGTTTCTAATATCAAGTCATGAGGCAATATCGCGTGACACCTCAACACAATTCCATTGAAAAAAAAATCCTAAAGGTGGAAAAAGTGCAGTTCTATCAAACAAAGCTTATTTCAGCTGACTAGTCAGTTTACCATTTATATATAAAACAAGCCTATTCACGTTTGTGTACTGTGTTATGCTGACAATGTAAAGTAAATATTTCAACGAAACCAAGAAAAAAAAGAAAAAGAACATCAATTTCTTCTTCCTTCTTGAAACTGACAGTTCTGAATTGAGAAAGAAGGAAAAGAAAAAAGTGGGACTGAGATATTATGTTTGTGAGTCCCTAAAGCCCTCTTGGACTCTTGTTATTTGCCCTAGTGGATATGGATCATCATGTTCATATGGTTTCAAACCACTTGGCATCAACCCTGTAATTGAGGGAGAGAGAATTTTGCGAGTTTGTGTTTTAGTACAATTGATTTATTCCTCAAATTGCATCCGCACTTCGTTTCAAGTTGCTTCAGTTTTGCTTCCTGTTTATTGATAGAAATATTTTTCAATTCAATTTCAATAGAAATTGAATAAAAACTTTTACAGATAAAAAAAGCCAACTAACAAAACAAACTGATAACATTATATAAGTAGGAAATGGATTGAAATATTAAAATTTGAGATCAATATAATTGGAGAAATTTGAAATATATCTAATTGTATTTAAATTACTAATGTTTTGTAATATTTTATTTTATTCGCTATTTACACTTTCTCCAATTATTACACTACTAATTTTAATATAAGCTTAGAGCGTATGTTATATTCAAAATAACAAGACAGCTTTATCTGTGCAACAATATCATTATCGAAAATCATTGTTCTAAAGATGTGTTGCTCAAACTCCATTGAATGCGGGCATACATATTGAGGTTGAGGTATACATACATCTGCAAAATTAAATTGAATTTCAAACTCTTAACATGTTTTTTACGCAGAAATTGTGTGTGGCTTTTTGTCAGCTGCTTTGTAGCGTTTTCAAGCAAATTTTGTATGAAAGTAAAATTAAATTGCAATTCAAATATTCAATATTAAAGATGATTGATTTATGTTTTAAAGGTGCCCTGTAGTGTTTTAGAACACAGTTTTGGTAAAATAATTTATAAATTATAAACTCACCTGACATTTTTAGCACTGTTTTTACTCATCAAGTATTCCTGGAAATTTTATAAAATAATTTATTCTGATAAAGTGCTTTACTACACACGAATTGCATCATTATTCATTTTAAATTTACATTTTTAACATTACCATTTTGATCTATTCTTTGTCTTGGAACTTTTCACTACCAAGTGGAATCGTCCTTTCCGCCATTTGCATTTACGTCATAGAGTTATTGCGTCACTAGATCTCATTATAACTCATAAATATTTCCCATTTTAGAATAATATTCAAATAAAATACTGGAAATATTTTTCTTTCCTATTGTTTCTTTTCTTTTTTTAAATTGTCAACACAGTAAACAAATGTTATGTAACCACTAGCCCCAGACCGATACAAAGCTATCTTAACTATTATCAAGTAAGCAATCTACAGGACTGAAAGCTTTCAACCATTTCCAATTACAAAGTAATTGGTAATAGGTCTCGATAATTGGTGTAAAGTGCTATTTATACAGACAATTAGTAATTGCCTTTAATTATACATCAATGACACTTATTTAACATTCTTGTAAAATGTAACTTTTATTGCTTATAACCCACATGCAAGTAATTATACTAAAAGATTTTTTACGATATCAATAAATTAAAAAATATTCAACAAAAAATAATTTTGCATCCCGTACTCAGCAACTTTAATTTGTTTTAATTTACCACAACAACACGCAGCCATTATTGACCCACAGGTATAAAATTTTCATTAATTAAACAAAATAAAAATCCACAGCATTTTGCCGCCTTAAAGCTGTCCTATCCATAAAGTAAACATAATATACAAAATTCATTAGATTAATTAAATTGTACGTAAATATTAAATATAAAAAGCAGCACTTCCGTTCAACACCTTCATGATTCTATTAGATCATGAAATCTTTTCCAAAAAATAAAATAAAAAGAAAAAAATGAGATTGACAACATGGAAATAAAAAGTAATTTTATTCAAAAAAAATTTACTTCTCGCAGGTCCACTCTGAAACAGCCACTTTCGAGTCAAAATCAATCTAAAAACCTATGATCTCATTGGTATTCTTCATCGAAACTTCACTTTTGACCGAATGTCACTCTTCCCTCGCCCAACAAACGCAACCACTTTCACACAGAGAATCAAAATAGAAAAAAAGAGAGAAAATCCAACAAACCTCAGTATCACTCCTACCCATTTAAATTTTAAATGACACTGATTGCTGCACCTGCACATTTCCATTCACTTCTAATTAATTAACATTCTCAACATTAATCTAACACTAATTTTCCTTACACTGATCCTTTCCTTTACCTATCAATAAAACCTGTCATTAAATAAATTGCACACTACTCTAATTGCATTTCTCATCAGCTGCAGAAACCCTTCAATCAACGTACCCGGATACACAGATATATATGTCTATTTATTAAGACTTCAACCAGCATCTTCAGTCAGCTTTCTCATCATCTCAAATATCTTCTCCAACACTAATAAGGAATCTGTTATCAGTGTTTCACACTCACTGTGTCATTTCACGCGTTCTTTTGTGAAATTATAACACACAAGGTATTAACTTGGATGATAGTTACCACACATAAAGTGCGTATTTTCTACTTTAATCACTTTCTTGCTGAGAAGCTTATCATCATCTCTATACTTAGCAGCTAACTAATTTTTAAGGCCGACCTACAGTATTAAGTATCGCAGCTTTGAACTAAAGGTCACAGACTAATTACAAGAGTAGAATCTTAGTGCGTATTAAAAATTTCAAACTATTGTTAAAAGAGTGATCATTGTCTTATGATTTGTTTTCATGACTCATTATCAGTTGCTATGACTGTCGGATTAGAATAGGGGGAAGAAAAACGGATGTAAACTTGGTTCGCTTTAGGCTTTTGCCTGCGGTATCAAAATGGTCTTTATTGTGCAATTTATTCAATAGATGGCGTGATTTCTGTTTTTATAAACAAGTGGTGTGTTTGTTTAAGCAGATTGGAGTAAAATGTTATTATTATTATGATCGATTTAATTAGTTCCTCCCTGGTTAAGGTCTTGACCATGCCAAGGGTACAATTATTGTGATATTAATGTATATTATTGTTTTACGAGTCATTAGTTTTAATAAAATAATCTCTTGCCTTCATTTTGCTCTATCAAGCAAAAGAAATCTAAGCAAGTCGTGTAATAAATTGCGGACGAAAAAGCTACTTGAAGCAGCACTACAAATTCACACAAATCAAACTAAAGATCTAATAAATTGTATTGGGGTCTACTTCCTATGCTTTCTGAGTCTCTAAAGGCCTTTTTACGCCTTTGGAGCAATGGGTAAGCAGAGATTGTAAGAGAAAGTGAAGGGATAAGATAGATAGTGGTGCTAGCAGAAGTTCGTTTTTAATATTTATATAAAATTGTAGTTTTAGTACAGTAATTCCTCTATATACACACTGGTTCTGCGAAAAGACTACTAAAAGTCGATCTTGTATAAGTCAAACTTCTGATGGTTAATTTCATCACTAAATTTATCTAGAAATTACTTAAAGCAGAAGAAGTAACTACACCTGAGCATAAAATTCAAAAATTGACATTAAGTATCAAAACTTGTTTATATCTTATACGAAAAATGCTTCCCTAAGTCAGTTCGATGTAACTCAATTATGCAATCTCCTATTTCAAATCTTTTGAAACAATACATAATTCCAACTTGCATTTTATTTCCCCTCCAGTTGTATCTTCAACGTGCCAGTATTACTCAACAGCTTGAATCGTCCGTAAGGGGAACATCAGCGAGAATTTGGCGAAACTCAAGCTTCTAGCTAAAATAACTTATTGCAACACCTAAGATTCGTTTGTCTCACATCTTCCTTCTAGTTGCTGCCAAATAATATTAGAGTAATAAAATTTTGAAAATGACATTTATTTATATTTTTATTTCATTTCATTTCTCTTCCGCTTTATTGGCATCATATATTTCAATTATAAATCGCACTTTATGTCTAAATTTCATACAGGTTTATGGCATAATGGCGGCACGTATCACTTGCTATGGAAAATTGCACTTATTACTAGACGCAACGTAATAATGGCATCACCCATGCAAGACCTCTATAAGTAATGAAAAATTAAATGAAGAAATTTAATTTGCTCTGCGCATAAAAAAGCATGAATTCGTCAAATCAAATTACTTTCTATAAAAGAGCATACAAATAAAAATAAAATAAAAATATAAAAGTTTTAAATTGTGGAAGTGTATAAATTCCATTATAAATGAAAAAAACTTTAACAATATTGCCCACCATGGAACATCTGCCTTAGAAATATAAAAAACAAAGTCAACTTCTTTTTAAAGATACCCAGAACTGTTGTAAGTTTTCAAACATCAAGAATGATATGCTTTAAGTGCTTAAATTGAAAAAAAAAAATGTGCATATTGCTTTTTTTTATCACAAACATAATCTCAAAATCTTGAAAGTGGATTGTAATCACATCAACATACTAATTAAAAAACATTGCTGACATATTTGACAAGGTATTAAAAAATCATTCAATTTAACTCATACACTACTTATCGTATTAAAAAAGTAATATTAAAATGAGAATATTGTAAATAAATACTTAGAACTGTGCATTTAAATGAGTTTGGTACAGTATATCACTTATTGTGGTCCTTTGCCAATAAAACAGTTGGTTGTACACTCATACCTCGCTATACGGCCGCTCTTTATACGGTGTTTCGCTATAACGACCTTCTTTAATTATGGCACTTTTTCGATTTACGGCCTACAATTTTCGTTATACGGTCAAAAAAAATGCTGTATGCATAATATCCGTTATACGGCTTTTCGCTTTACCGCCAACTTTTCTGGAATGTATCTAGGCCGTAAAGCGAGGTATGAGTGTACTTGTTTTATTTACTTTCGATTTACTATAAATAAATAAAACTTTAACTATAATAATTGTGTTTGATTTAAATACACCTAGGACTTGCGTTGAGTTGATTTGTTTTGCAGTTTTTCAGACTTGCATTGTGTCTGAATTACCATTAATTTCCGGTCTGAGTCATTGCATTTTCGAAATTGCATTGCTTTGAGTTATTTTGTGATGACAGAGTTGTATCGGAATTTCGGAAATCCCCAGATGACGTTACTTGCATTAAAAGCTCGTTTTAAACTGCTGAAATGACTAAAACACAAACAGATTTCCAGTGTCTGTATTATGTAAGTGTTATACAACGACATAAATTGCTGCAAGAAGCTTTACCTAGAATTTACATGTTTCGTAGACCATAGACATCGACAATTTTTTTCATTACGAAAATAAACTAGAAAATTCTAGAAAAATAGAAAAAACTAGAAAATTCTAGCCCTGATTAGTCTGATTTTGTCGCTATCTGAACCATTCGACTATGCTGATCACGTTTCTGACAGTTAAAACGTGCTCAAGTCAATGAAAACGACCGGAAAAAGCCTGTATAAACCAAGCTGGCCATTGAAATTGCCTGTTGGTGGCGCCATCTTCAGTATAACCGGTGCAACCTAACCTAGCACATTCCTATAGACAGCAGAAATACCCTTTTTCATAAAAAAAAGATGTAATTATTGAAACCTATCTTCGATACTTACCTAACTTTTTATTCAAAGTCATAATTCACTTTAATTTTAATTTTCATAGCATATTTTTGGAACATATCGACAACACAAAGCGAGGCCTAGATATTCAGATTGCACCTAGTATGTAAACACGTAAATATAAACACAAATCCAAAGCACACTGATGAGAGTCGAACCATAAATCTATTGTTTACTAAACAAGGCAATAATTTATAATCTTAAGCTTTATAAGCTTAAGACATTTATTCTTCAAAAGGATTAACTACAATAAATTGTGTTTATAGACACAAATTTTAGTATATATTTTAATACCATAATGATCTCTTGAAAAATTCTACTAGATGCTAATTTAATTTAAAAATATCAGTTTTAAAAACATCAATAAAAATATTTTCAGTAGAAATAAAAACACTTTCATTTTCAACCATTTCTGTTGAATATCAATCTATATTCCAATGTTATTCCTATCCCTGCAGTGAGAGACAAGGTAACTATTGAGTTCCAAAATAAATTGACCAATCTATACACCAGAAACTAATATATTATGATAAGGTTAAAGAGAAACTACAAGTGCTTCTGATTGGTAAGTTATACAAGTACACTTAAATGTACTTGTAGACAAAACTTGACAATAATATAAAATATTAAAACTGCTAATTTCAACGCAAACATAACTCCCACAAAATAATTTTTTTATCATCAAGTTAAAAACCACAAACTAACTCCATTTGACATTAACAATCTGACCTCATAAGCCTTTCACTCTCCAGGCAATTGAGCCCCAGATTTATGCAAGAAAATCCTAATAAACACAAGGGACTGCAATCAAATTATACAAAATTGCAACCTTCAACATGATGCAAAAATTATAAAACCTTAATAAAACCCCACATCAATTTTCAACAAATACTTCCTTTATATTTCCAAACTTGCACCATTAAAACTTTCTACTTTACTGCTACATGTCCCATTATCCTTATGGAACAAACAAAAGTGAAAAAAGCACCACTTTACCTTGTTCTGATCTGTCCAGTAAAGAAAGAATCCTTTTTTATCAACTCTTAGTGTCACCGGTGTACCAGAAGTTGAATCCTAAAAAAAAAATAGAAAAAAATCATTAAAATTTCAACCTTGGATTCACCTTTAAATTCGCGCCACTCAACTTCACTATCAGATGCATGCACAAGTGAAAACGTTTACATTCAAGGACTTTTTTCGTCAGTAACTTCCAACTACAACGGTCTAAATTGACCCTCTATTTCCAGCAGCAGTTGTTTTTATTACCCTCAATATTTAACTAATAAACAGCAATTAGCATGCAAATTTGAAAATTCTCCCCTTTTTCCAAATCTTTCTATTATTTTAGTCGACACAGTAGAGGAAATATTTATTACGAGAATGTACATATTAAGTGGAAATGAAATGAAATGAAGAAACAGCCGGTTTCAATTAATCATCTTTAAATACGACATAAAAGTGGTATAAAAATTGAGCTCAGAAATTGCTCTTAATTGGATCTTAACTTGCATTTATTAGCTGCTAGCATTTGTCCTTCCTTAGTACTCTGAAACAAATAAAGGCTTAACTTTTCCAGGAAAACAGATTGCATTTTCTGCTCATGTCTCAACTTGCTCCTATAAAAAGATTTATTTCTGCAAAGAATATAAAAAAAAAAGATCCTGTTCAACACTATACAACCAGAACCCATATTTTGTCACGTGATAACCTTATCCACATGACAAAAAATATCAACCAAAAAAATTTAATGTAATAAATAATATAAAATATGCATTTTTACTTTTAAAAAGTCATCTAACTTGAATATAAACATAAATTAGAAATGACAAGTTGACTTATGACTAACTTAATTTCAATTCCGGTTAGCTGAAAATGTCAACATTTCAATTTAAATAATTTCTCCTAATTTGAAATTCTTTAAAGGACTTAGTCTTTATCTTGGTTTTGAGATGAGAAATTGATCTTGATATCTTGATTCGTATCAAATAAAAAATAAAATCTGTTAAAAGATGATTGATTGATACCATCATACAACTCCAGTGAACAAATATCAGCTTTTTTTGTGGAAAATCTGATTGACTATCCCCTTCTCCTTATTCTTCATCTCCTTTTCTCAATACCACAGCATGGGTGGAGTAGGAAAAAATCAACTCCGCCCTCATTTCATCTTATACTTGCACCTTTTATTAGCAAAGAGAGTGAGAGTAATATTGACATGGGAAAATTGAATCCCTTTAGTGACCAAACTTCAATCCAACTTTTTTTTTCACCTCATTTTAAAGCTCAATTTACTTCAAAAATAATAAAATAAATCAAATAATAAAAAGGAGAAAAAAAAAATCAAAGAAAACATTTCCCTTGATCTAAAATAAAATTACATTTATATTATCTGGAATTGGGCCATTACCACAATACCTCCTGTCATTGAGTCTGATCAATAGGTCAGTTGGCCTTCAAAGTGAATAAAAATAAAAATTGCACCTACTAAGCAATTTCATTGGTAATAATGCGGAAATCCTGAGTAAAGTCGACATTCCTGATTGAATCTGCTGAGTATTCTCACACACACAGACATGGCCATAATTGTCAAAGTAGCTCGCTTCCCATTCAAGTTCAATGGAGCAATGTGAAAACTAGTTCTAGTCAGATGGAATAGCGCCATTTCTAAGAGCAACGACAACGAATAGGAAGCAATGATGCCAGCTCGTTTAATAGAACCCGTTAACGGTCAGAGTAAAGCTGTAAGAATAGCCTGCTGATGGTCGAGCAATAGAAAGATTTGACCTCAATGAACTGCTCGAGTGGGTTTTGTGCAATTGGTTATGGCCGTTTTCCATGTGCAAAACACAACATCCGATATTGGCCTAATTAGAGCGAAGATTGTTATTGGTGGTGGGGGAAAAATCTTATTAAGGACACAATTGCAATTTTACTAACCTTGGCTTTTTTAAGCACGTTAAGCAATAAAAAATGAATAAAAATAGTGAATTATAGCTAGAGAAATGTACCAGCTGCATTTAAACAGTAAAAATATGTATTAAATTGATTCGTAAACAGCGTCATTGTTTTCTGATTTTTTTTTCTGTTTTTTGGTATTAAATATTATTTTTATTTTTGCTGTTAGAGAAATCGCAAATGTAAAGAAATTGAATAAGATTTGTAAATCTTGAAATATTTTATCAAGAGTTGTTAGGATTCGTAATTTTTATCATGTCAATTCTGGAGTTTGATCAATATTTTCAAGGATATGCTAGAAATTCTAATATCATTTAAAATTTTTTGATAATCCTAGAAAGAATTAGCTGTTGCTTTAATATTTTATTCAAAAATCAGAAATTTGTTTGGAGAAAATGCCCTAGTTTTGAAATTATTAGTTATCATACTCAAACCGCAAAATCCCACTCAAATTTAGTCATCCTGTTTTCAAAAATTATTTATAAGTTTAATTTCCTATTTTTACATACTTTTTTCATACTATTTTCAAAAAATATAATTACCTTTAATTTTAGTAGTACATATACCCATTTATTGATCACTAAATCAATGTTAAAGCACAAAACTATGCAATAACAAGACAAATGCAATTACAGTTGAAAACAACAAACGTGTACAATATATTCAATGGCAATTTGACTGATAAATTCAGCTATCAAACCTACAAAATTTAAATTGATCAATGCAACATGCAAGCCCGCCATCATAATCAGGTAATAATTATTAATTCTCTAATTAACTATATCTTATTACATAAATTCTGAATTTCACTATTAAAATCTCAATTTTACAGCTTTTCACTAATTAATTGAAATAGCACTGTTTGTAATCAAATATTTAATCTTACTACTTTAAATTGAAAAACCTATAAATATAATAAATTTTAATTATACCGAAACTGCAGTTTTAATCCACACACTCGAAGCTAAGCTGCACATTTGTTAACCTCCATATTGTCATAATTTATTGCAACTGAAGTCTGCCATTGAGTAAAGACCTTTATCCTGCTAAAATGCAAAATGAGACAAACCAGAAACAAACAACAAACTAGCCATATTTTCCACCCTTTTTTTATTAAAAAA
>JAQFZN010001743.1:0-14163 GCA_034687075.1 Geophilus carpophagus
ATCTAGTATTATAAATCTTATTTTTATGATTAAATAATGATTTTAATAAAAGTTTATAAGAAAGTGAGTGATGTAAATTTAACAATGTTAACAAATTAGTTACAATTCAGCCCTAGAGGGATTTATGACGTAGGAAAACCACGCTCTATGTTAAAATACATGTGTGTTTTCTACGTCACAACTCCGTAAGCAATCAAACCGCCCAACCTTCTCAGCAAGTCTCGTTCAAGCTTGCAACCTGGTGGCGAGACTGAGAGTTTGCTTATAGCCACGTGGAACTTCAGTCGATCTGTTCAGCTCGTCGCCATGTCGAAGGAATAATGAAACGGAAAACTTTTATCAAAGAGTCTTATTTGTTTTGTATTTATCTCTTTGAATTCTTCTTCGATTTTTAAATTCAAATTCGAGTTGAAATTTGTTAATTGGCGAACTAAGATGAAATGTCAGACCGCATTTCATTTTATATTTGTGGCATTTTCGGAGTTTATTCTATTTCATGGCTGTCGCATTTGTTTCAATGTGTAATAATGAATACTCAAACTTATATTTTTCGTAGTTTAATTTATAATCAATCACGTTCTTTTAAGAATTACTTGTTTGTGATTTATTTTTAATTGCTGTTCAGCGTGACCGTTAATGGCGGCGCACATTTACTTGTTTAAGAACCATATTCTTTCAAAAATTAATTAATAATTCCTTTCGATCAATTTATTAACCATATTTATTCAAAAAATATTTACTTCCAATCGATTTTTTTATTGGTGTTAAGCTTAAGTACAGCGTGGTCATTAATTGAAGTAAAGAAATGTCAGCTTTTTCAGTAACTATGGACATTTATCATAGGATTTTTTGGAACAAATTCAAATAAAATTTGTCCATCAAAACTGTCCATTTCTTGAAATGTTACTACAGTAGTGTTTGTATAAAATGGCACTTGTATATCAGCTGTCAGGATTTCACCTGAATTCATTTTGATTAGCACATCTTCAGTTAAATTCTCGCGATGTCTGTGATTATATCCATTCCCATTAAAACAACCACGTCCATTTTAATTTCTTTTGCTAAACTTTTAAAAGGTGATGCATTATAAATAATTAGTGCTTCTTCTGTGATATCTTTAATACATTTATCATCAGAATTGAAAGCTTCATTTTCACCTGTTTCAAAATATGATTCTAGTTCATCTTTTTCATTTCCCAATTGGTGAAAAGCTATATTGATTTCTTTAATACTTGAGATACAAGCTCACATTTATAAGGAATTAAAAGTACAATTGTTATGCAATTGAGTAATTTTTTATACCTTGAGAGAATATTAAAATTTAATAATATGCTGAACATGTACATTGCATATTGTTTATGTTCTTTATATAATTTCTTTACATGATTACTTACATTTTTTATTATATGGCAGGTTCCACAATGTATCATTGTATACTGTAAATCTTCTAATGTGCCATTGTTTGTTAAAATTCTATAACATCTATTTAAGTATTTACTCAGTGTTTCATTGTTAAATACTTTTAAAATAGAATTTATCAAAACCAAGCTCTGGTCACAGCTAAAAAATTTTGGTTTACTTAAATTGTTATGTCTAAATACATGCTTTTCTGCATATCAGAATCTATTTAAAAATTCTGTTATCATGATTTCACTATGATCACAAGTAACAAGCTCAGCTACTGCACAAGGTGTTGTTTCTATACCTTGTGGATTTCAAACGACTAGAGAATAATAATAAAACTTTTTTTCCTTCAGAATTATCATATGTTATACTATCTGTTGCATCTATAAAAATTGAAATTTTATGAAAAGGCTCAACACCATACTGACAAGGGGAAATTACCTATAAGATACTCACCAATTTTAAAAATAATTTTTTGGAACAATAATTAAAAATAGTACTTTCACCTTTGTAAAGCTTTTTGCTCCATAAGCAATTGTTAAATTACAACAGCTTTGTTAAAATGGAACTCTAAAACAGTACTTAGAAGTATTAACCTTTATAGTTGATGTTGAATAATCTTTTAATCTAGAACTTTTGTCTTGGTTTTGTCTAAGTATTCTTTTAAGCAATTCTGCAGGCAATGCTGCTGGTAATACTGCTGGTAATTCTGCTGGTAATTCTGCTGGCAATTCTGCAGGGAATTCTAGAAATTCTCTTTTCCACTTGGAATATAATTGATGTTTGTTATTAAAATTGCCAGATACATCTAAACTTTGTGCAACTTGAAACCAGAACTTTTTTGTCTTGCCATTATTTAAGCACATTAACATCTTTAATTTTTTTTAAATTTTCTCTAATTACACTTATAAATTTATTATTATTAAATTTATTTTTTTGAAATCTCATTTTTATCTTAAAAGTAGACTTTTTATGTTTAGATGCACTCAAACTTATTTAAATTTATATTACTGAAGCTTGGTATATACTCAAATTGTGACGATGCAGCTTTTGACAGCTTCTTTTACTGGTCCGAGATTTAAGTAATTTATTAAGTACGTGTGTGTATGATGAAAGTAATAAAACAACGGTTTATCAAACACAAGACAACCTTTATTTTAACTATAACACCTAACGCGCTCTATAGTTATTTCTAATGAGAAATAACTTCTACAAAATACAACTTAATAACTAACCTAAAACTAACAATTAAATGAAATATAAAAAGTAATACAAAATGAGGTAGCGAATGTATAGAGTGATAAATTATACAAAACGGAATATAATTAATAATTGAACTACCTAAATTACTAACTAATAATCACCTATTTAACTAAATAGTACTAAAGACTACTAACTCAATTTACTAACTCAGACAGGTAAAATAGATTGTAACTGCTAGATGAAGGAGTACAATATCATAAAATATCTAAATAAGTATAGAGAATCCAATATAATCAACTAACTAAATTGAAATGACTAAAGCTACGTTCTATAATTAAATTGTACTAAACAAGGAGTAAAAGTTAACTAAGGTTGCATACAATACAAATATAATTATCTAGTGAGATAAAGACATAGATTACTGAATAACACTATAATTACGCGCGGATTATTCTGGGGTCGTACAAGCTATCTGGGTTCCTTGGTTGTCACAAGATGGAAATGGACATCTGGCCTAAAAATAGAAATAAGAGATTAAGATGCAGAACGCAGTGCACGCTTAGCAAACACAGGAAAACACCTGCTCTGCTATTAAGGGTTCACAGCGTATATTTCTAGAGAGAAATATGCACAGTAACTTGGCAAGCTCGCAGCACTACAATACAAGTTACGGGTTATGATTTACTAACACTAAGCACAGAAGTAAATTCTATAACCAGCTCACTACCTGTGAGTGCCCCTTTAATTACTAGCTTTCAGCACAAGTAATTAAGAGGTTGTAACTAACAGAAGCTACCCGAGTTTCTGTCACTCTACGCTAGGTTCAGGTCACCTTATGTATATAATACGTCAAGAACAAGTCTCTCAATATTAAGTTAGGTTTGGTACTGAAGCTTGGTATATACTCAGTTTCTCAGACTCTCCTTCTGCTTGTAGTGTTCCCCGAAGGTGTCAGGTTCACATCGACATATGGTGGATTTGCTGCATGCAGCATCGTGTCCACCTGGGGCAGGAACATGAACCAATCGTCCATGTTCAACCAGCTCGTCGTTCAGGATGTACACCAATTGGACCCAATGGGTCCGCCTAATGGCTGGTGTCGCCCCGTATCGCGGGGAATGAAGAACCTTGTGCATATTGAGGATTATGTCCCCAAAAGTCACTTGCTTCTCCGACTCCGCCTGCGCCCTTTGGAATTTGTGATGCCAATCTCTCCACGTTCTTT
Organism: Geophilus carpophagus; assembly: GCA_034687075.1. Classification (NCBI taxonomy): domain Eukaryota; kingdom Metazoa; phylum Arthropoda; class Chilopoda; order Geophilomorpha; family Geophilidae; genus Geophilus; species Geophilus carpophagus. The sequence goes on from JAQFZN010001743.1 coordinate 3,833, forward strand.
TCAGGTTATAGAGAGATTGCAGGAACTCGTCCTTGGGCGTCGGTACCAATAGCAGGAGCCTACGAGTCGACTGAAATGGCCGTGAGGCTAACAGAATACTCATCGGGAAAGAAGGACAAAGGTGGAAGTGTGGTGATTGCCTGTGCCGGCGGTTCACTGATAGTGTGAGTCACCTCTGGCTGGGCCTCGACCTCTTCCGTTGTTTCTTCCATCTCCATGCTTACATCCGGCGTTGGATCCGGATGTTGTTCAATTTCAACTTCCATGGCAGAGCCAGAGGGAAGTTGTATCGCACCAAAGCGGCTGGATCTGTTTAGGCTCCTCGAGAGGAGTTGCCTGGCAGAACGTAAAAGTGGCCGGTACTTCGCTCGGCGGTGCGACAATCATCACTGTTGGGGCAGGAGGGTTCATCAAGGAGTCTGCCGCCACTCGCTCTGCCTTCAACTCTGCTGCCACACGTTGGCGAACCTCTCGCGCGCGTTTCTTTTTCTTCAACAGACGCAACCATTCACGTTCCAGGGAGTGCTTGAAAAAGGGAACGTGCGCTGTTGGGTACTTCGCAATGAGCCTCATCAATGTTCTTTTCTCCTGGTTTTGCAGGGAACTCGGGTTTGCACCCATGATCTCCTCTAACTTGCAAGGCACGGTTCGAAGACGCTTTGGGTCTGGTTGATCTTCAGCTATAACCTAGCCATAGTCTTAAACAGGATATATATGACCGTCACTTGCAACCTTGCCAGGATTGGGCATGGCAGGGAAGCAAGGAGGACGAGGCATAATGAATAAACTACACTGAAACATTATTAGAGTGGACAAACATCATTTATTTGCCACTAGTCGTTCTGTTCTCCCAGTAAGCCATTACTATGCTGTCGACTGAACGACGCCACTCTGTGTCAGCAACCGAGACGCTTTACTCGGTTGCACCTAAGGAATATTCAGCCCTGCATGAGATACAGGGTCTGAGCATGTTGTTAAGTGCCAGAGGTTACAAGACCTGTCGGGAGGTCCTGACAGGCTTGTGCCCACTGGTCGAGACTGGCTTTCCTGAGATGACCCATCCGTGGTCCCGTAAAGGACTCAGAAGGACTCATCTCCTTGGTGGTCGGCAACAGACTGACTCCCCCTTGGTTCGGGGTGCGCATCGAGGGGAGGGGCCAATCAGGGAGGTGCCCTGATTGGACCGCGCTCCCAGTCCTGGGGCTTCTTTCTACCCCTCGTGATCCCCATCATGCCGGAGGGCATGGTGGGCGGTCACATATATAAAATTGCTCAGACTTGACTGACATTTCGCTGCCATCGTTGAATGCACATATCTAAATCATCTTAAAGTAGTAAGCCACTCCCCTTATTAAAAATCCAGGAAACCAGCTATGACGCGGTAGCACGAAGCTTTGCAAAAGGAGTTTTGGCGCTGAGAGAAATTGACACGCTCCCTGTCCTCTACTGAGGTGATGCATATTTCATGAGCATGCAAATTAGCAGCTTGGCTCAAAGATTTGAGAGCCTCTGAAGATGTCAAATGAGAATACCAAGGGAGGGGCACGGCAATGAGAGAAACACATTTCTAAAAGACGATAGGAGAGAGTAAAAGCTGAATTACCCAGATATGACTTAAAACCTGCCCTCTCTACGGGGCAACTTCAACTTGCACTTGCTTTCAAAACAAACGGACAAGCGTTTTATTCTTTTCCTTTCTTTATATTTTTTAGTTTTTACATTTACACCTAAACAGATAAATGGGAGATTCAACTTCAGGTCATGCTATATAATAATAGTTTAAAAATATTTATTACTTAGCAATCTGTATGTCCAATTCTAAGATTTTCATCTTCCCTGGTAAAATCAATTCCAATAAAACCAGATTTTTCCTTATTAACAACATATTCTGAATTATCACAATCACTAAAACTTGCATCAAATTCCAGAGACAGTTACAAATCACGATCTGTTTGATTATTTTGCATTTTTAGGAATTTCAAAACGCATATTCCTTGTTATTGTAAACAGAGCTTATATACATTGGTTTCCCCCTCTACGTTACTTCCTGTTTTCCTTGTTTTTTTAGTCGTGCAGGGAAGTATCAGCTAAAAGATGTACGGTATCTTCAAAATTATAATGATAATCAAAAATTTAACTGAATTTTTCAAAAATTCAGTTAAAATTACATCAGAAAACAGTTATGTTTTTGATGTCGCAATTCCTTTAAGAGAGGCAGTGCTCAAGCATAGGAAATGGTGCTTGACCATTGTAAGTTAAGAAAAGGGAGGGTTCGAAACATTAAACCCTATTATTGAAGACGGCATGGTCGGGAGATAGTGAACTCAATAAACAGGCTTAAATTATCGATACAATCAATACAACCTTTATTTCTAAGCTCGATGTGCGAGCTAAAGGTACAAGATGATTATTCTTTCCTGAGAAATTGCCAAGTAATCGCTATACAAGTTTAAATATATCAACAATTATAATTATGCGCTCCTAAGGGGTTAAATGGTTCTTTGAAGTTGCCGCAAACAGTAGTTGAATGGCCTAGAGTAAAGAAGAGCGCAGCGCAGGAAGATCGCAGGATGGGATTACTGGAACTCCAAGTAGTCCCAAGAAGACTCCACTTTATATTTAAAATGAATATAAAGTTGTATCTCTTCTAACAAGAGCAGCTCAGCTGTACTGAGTAAATGTCTATCATTAAACTTTTATTTTTGTCTATCACAAGCAACACTAATCTAAAACTAGCAAATGGTCAGAACAAAGTTTGGTTTGTCAAAGTCAATCAAAAGCAAAAGCATCTCTTAAAGGGAAAGTTTCCCCTTATATATGCAATAGAGGTGGCGACCTCTATTGCAAGATACAAGGTCTCCCTCTCCATTGGTGATCTTGTTCAATGGGAGGAGCATCTCTCTCACCTGGTTGCTATGGCAACCAGTTGTCCCGTCACAAGTCCCCAGATATTCCGTAATGCGTCCTCGCGTTACGTCATAATAAATTCCCTACTAACTACTCATATTCACAGCATCGAAACATCAATTTTTTTTGTATATTATTTTCAAGATTAAAAACAATACCTTGATCGAGGGGTTGAATTACAGAAGTGGCATTTGGTGCGAAATATAAAAGTTTAATATTGCTTAAAAAACTGATAATTGGTGAGCTGAACAAATATCAAGCAACATTAAAATGCGGTTTTCTTTAGTCATTGTTTAATTTAATTTCCGAAGCCATTCAAAAAAAATATGACTTGTCATCTATGCTTTGGTGTTATTCCCATATTTCACAGGAAGTGATTTCACATTTTTGGATTGGAAGAAACATGATATATTTGTTATATAGAAACGCAAAAAAGTAAGAACATGGCAGAGGAGGTCCTGGTTGTTCAAGGTGTAGGCTGAGTGTATTCTCAGAATGGGGTCTCGAGTCTTCAAATGCGGTCTGAGGATCGCGCCTTTCAAGGGCTGTGAGCTGAGAGTGCAGATAAGTTGTTTATATTTCTTATATTTTTATTTTTCTTATGAACAATTTTCTTTAATGTGACCCGGTTTGTTGCATTGGAAGCACATTTGTGTTTCTTTATTGTATTCATTTCTACCTTGACTAGAAATTAGCCAGCACGCTAACGCGAGCATATTTATAGGATGGATTTCTTTACTAAACTTTATCCGTCTGTGCGCCGGAATCACTCGCAACCATTTCGGACGGATGTTTCCTGGGACCATCCATACCCTGCTCTGATTTGATGGATGGTCCCAGGAAACATCCGTCCGAAATGGTTGCGCCGGAATCACTCTATATAATATAGATTATTTTCAAAACCATTGTTGTATTTTCTTTGATGATTTCTTCGTTCTTTCCATGCTCGAGTATGAAATGCATTTTCTTTATTTTTTTTCGAAATCTTTGGTTTTGCTATCGTACTGCAAGAATTTTTTCCATTTTCTTTAATGTGCAGTCACCAGTTTTAAATTGTTCCCATAGATCTGCATATTAAGCTAGAAGCCTTTCTGATGTGTATTCTATAATTGCCGATTGTTCATATTAATATTTTGCATTTTGGTTGTAATGCTTTTGCGCGTCCTAGGTATATTTTTCATGTTTTGGATTTTTCTTGGTGTAGTGATGTAATTTGTTTACGGATTGCCTTTTTTCATGTTGTTTATCCAATGTTTTGGAGTAGTGTTTTGTTCTTTGTGAATGCCTAACATAAAAAAAAATTAAAAAATTGAAGCACTTTTATTTTTTTCTTAATTTTTTAAAATTTTACTTACCCTTGTAAAATTATTACGACTTCATCTTAAATTTTTTTCCATAAAATATCCAACACCCATCCACATAAAAAATTATTATAAGCTTGCAGAGATTTAAAAGCTTTCATTTATATTACTGTAACAAAACTAGTCTTAAGTACTAGATAGAAAATTATGTCGGATATATTAACATACTGTATATTGACATCTTTCACCAAATAATTTTTTTTTAACAAAAACGGGTCTTGTTTATTAATGAGACTAATTTGTCAACATAATTCTGTCTTGCTTCTGCAGTCAATCCAGCAAAATACAATTTTTTTGTATTTATATTTACTCCAACATGGCTCTGAGAATTTGTTGTAGGCAGTTGCTAGGTAACCTTTGTGACGGTATCAGTTTTTATACTGGTCCAAGATTAAGTAATTTATTACTACATGTGTAAGATAAATGAATAAACAATACTTCTTAAAACACAAGACAACCTTTATTCTCTGTTACCATTGGCTTATCATTAGAAGGGGAGGAATGAAAACGGGTACCTCGTCACAAGTCCCCAGATATGGTCAATTGTGATCTCACAATTAATTAAACTAATTGATACATGTATGCAAATAAATTAGGTTAAAACTACACGGTATGATAAACAGCTTAATTAAATAAGACAAGTAAACAAATAAATGGTTCTCATTTCAACATTACTTTTCTAGTCGGTGGTACCGTCTTCCGGGTCCTGTTGGACTGAGGAGTCAGTTATATCATCTCCTGCAGATTACTCTGTGCCTTCCTGGCTTTGAGATGGATTCACACTTTCTGTTTCACTTGGGTTTTCGCTTGCACGTAGACAGATTTGTTCTTCCCTCACTAGCAAGTTGAATACTGCTAACACATCTTCCCAAGGTGCTTTTGTCGATCCGACTTTGCTCGCAGCCTCACTTAAAATGCTGCTAATTGGCGGAGGTCATTCCTCGCTAGGAGCAGTCGTGCCCTCGTCTAAATCGGTCTCGCTAACGTGAGAAGTCATGGTCACTTCTTCAGGCGGCGACAGTAGGGCGGTCTCCTGTACTAGCGTTCGATTGAGATCCATCTGCAACCAGTGTGCTACTCCTCAGCTTCACTAGCCTGCGAGAATAAGTCGATGGACTCGTCCAGTCAAATCAGTGGCGCCACTTCAACTTCGCATACATTAGGTGCTTGTGAAGTCAGTCAACGGCAAATTCTTTTGCAAGTGGTCTAGCTTTTCAATCGCGAATTTAACCGGGTTGTGTCAAGTGGTAATCTGCTTACAAACGAAATCTCATGCTGCCATGACTCGTAGCATTTCAGGATGGGTAGGTCTTCATCTTGTAGCACTTGTATCTTCAAGTTAAACAGAGCGTTCATAACGTCCTTATAAATTATTGGATCCTGATGAGCCATTTTTAGGTTTTGTGTCAGAGTGAGAATACACCAGGCTGTCTTGTTTGTTGACAGTTTGAATTGGGCATCTCGAATTATAGTGTCAGATATGACAACTAGCTCTTCACCCCGTTGCACGCGTAACATTTCATTAATGAACTTCACCATGCAATCTGGGATGGCAACGGCCGGTATTACTTTGGTTTCCTGGCGCTGTTGAAGAAATTCGATCATCCTCTGCTTGATGGGGTTATTTTCAGGATTCTCTTAAAATGACTCGTTCTCAATGAGTTGTAACCTTGCCGGAGCCCCATGGCGAAAAGCCTTAAAAACAGCGTCAGCTTGCTGTCCCCAGATCGTTGGAGGAATGCCTAAGCATTCAGACGTGGGCCATATTTTGGGTTGATCCATTTCCTTACGCATTTGCATGGTTTTCTGAGTTTGTGTGTCAATGCTGCGCATCGTTGGGCGACAATCCTTCCATCTTCGGTGACTAGGGACAAAAGCTTTGCCTCTGCAGTCGATCCAGCAAAATACGATTTTTCTGTCATGATTTCCACACAACTAGTGATCATATATCCTCCAACATGGCTCCGAGAATTTGTTGTAGGCAGTTGCCTAGGTAACCTTGGCCCACAATCCCTTGTGTGATATTGCTGCAGCAACAGTGACTAAAAATTTGACTTGCCAGTTTAACTTTCATTTTTCCAAAGTTTGATACATACATGTGTTTTTCAGTGACACAAGGCATTAGGCGAAAGTTTCTCTTTTTGTCTTTCAGGTATACAGATTTAATTACATCTCACGAAGCAGTCTTTCTTTCAAAAGTCATTTCATGTAATTGTTTGATAATTTTCAAGAGATGAGGTAGATTGTACAGATGAAATATTTTTTTAAATTAATATAAAAATATAGCTTTTCAGTCGTTACCTTTAACTGATTGATAAAAAATTAATTTCTTGATCTGTAATCACTGCAACCACACAATAACCAGCTTTAAGAAGGGAATGGACACACTGATTTAATATTGCTATTATATTTTCTGTTTTAGTAAATGAATTACATAGAGAGTATGCAATACGTTGCTTAAATTTTTTTAATAAGCCTTGACACATGACAACTAATGCTGAGTTAGCTTTTTTAAGCCCATGCACAATTCAATTATCCTCAAAGCCTACTACTATATCTCTCTTACTACAGTAGAATAGGTGCTCTTTTAAACTCATTTCATCTATACACAATGTGTAGAGTATCGATTCATTTGCTTTAGGTTTTTTTAAAGAGTTTATCACCGATTCACATAATCCATAATTCATGAACTGCTGTGGCAAAAATTGTGTAGACGAATATGGTTTTTGGCATAACTGTAAGCTCCTGCTCTTTTATAGTTTAAGCTCAAAGAAAAGCTTTTCATTATTGGGCACTAGTGTTTTTTACATGTTAAAGTGCTGTTTTTTGTTCTTATTAGGTTCACAGTTTTTTAATTCTTTTCTTTTCTGGGTTGGATTTTGGTTTTGATCATTGGCTATTATTACACTGGTGGTCAAAAATATAAACTCACACCTAAAATTTAAAATGAGCTATGATGTCATCATCCAATTGATATGACTATTAAATGTTATTAATAATATGTAAAATAAAGTTAGTTCACAGCTTTATATGTCTAAAATATTTATTCAAAATAAAAAATTTCCATAATTTGTGATTTTAGCTATGGACAAAATTATAAACTCATACTCTAAAACATGGTTTAATAAGAAGTATAACCATTTTTATTCAAAATAACTTCATACATTCTATTTACCATTGACTCTACTAACTTCAGCAGATAATCATCAGAAATTTTCTCCCAAACTTGAGTGATAGCTTTCCACAATTCATCAATTGTTGTGTATTGATTCCCTTTTGCATAAATAATGCGTACCAATTGTCTCCAAATATTTTCCACTGGGTTAAGATCATGAATTTTGGAAGGCCAGTTCATCAAGTCAATTTCTTGACATTTGAATCAATCACTAGAATATTTTGACACATGGATTGTTGCATTGTCCTGTTGATAAATGGCATTTTCTCCTCCTAACAACTTAGCATAGCACAAAAGTTGATCCTCCATTAATTTTATATATTCCTGAGAGTTCTGCTTTCCTGTAAGATAAACAATAACAGTTTTCCCAAGGGCAGAAAAGCCATACCAAGCCATGATTCCCCCTCCTCCTTGTTGCCTACTCATTTGAACCTCTAGATCTTTTCTAATGTCATGCCAATAGCATTGCCAGCTATCTGGGCCATCAAGATTGAAGCGTTTTTCATCAGAAAATATCACAGAATGCCATTCTCCCACCCAGGTTTGATGCAATTGTGCAAATTTTAATCTTAAACTTTTATGTCATGGAGTCAATGCAGGTTTTCTTTTGAGTTTTCCAAATTTCACAAGCGGATGGCTTGCCAAAGTGCGAGAAATAGTGTGCCGTGACACTTGTTGTGGAATTTGGGCCCTAATTTAATTGCAGGACATCTTCTCATTTGTTGCAAGCTTGTGAATCAATCTGATGTAGGGATTGGTGAGTATTTTCTTTCGTCCAGAGCATTTTTTGACTTTTCCACCAGGTCCTTGAGCCAATACATTCTTAACCGCACCCTGAGAGCCCCCAATTTTGCCTGCAATAATTCTCTGAGATTCTCCTTTTCCATGATAGTACCATATTTGGTTAATTTCACTTTCTGAGAGCTCACTAGCCTTAGGCATTGTTCTGTAATCACTATATAGACACTATTAGTAAAGATTAACCTTTGATTCTGTAGTAACTTACATTTGTTCAGTTTCTAATGTGCTGTCATTAATTTATGCAAATTAGTAAGCATGAGTTTATAATTTTGTCCATAGCAAAAATCACAAATTGTGGAAATTTTTTTATTGAATAAATATTTTAGACATATAATGCTGTGAACTATATTTATTTTACATATTATTAAAAACATTTAATAGTTATAGCAATTGGATGATGACATCATAGCTCATTTTAAATTTTAGGTGTGAGTTTATATTTTTGACCACCAGTGTATAATTAGATTAAAAAGATTCACTTACCTAAACAGGAGAAAATGGAGCTATAAACGAAAACAGTATTGCCATTCTCTAATATTATAAATTTCCTTAATTAGAAATAAACAAACTTGAAACAATGAACTAATTGAGATTATAAAATATTTTTATAAAAATCTTAATGAGTGAACAATAAAGCAAACTAAATATTTGAAATGATAAAATAAGTTTGAATTAACTCAATGAACAATCTAATTTAATTAAATTTTAATAATTTTTAATGTCTTTTAATAAAAATTGATCATTAAAAATTTAATGTTTTCCTATTCTGCTAAATTTAAGTTTTAATATTTATAAAATATGTTAAAGTGTTTTGTAGTCTAGGGGTTTTCACGCCTAATGGACACGCGATAATCGACCGCCGCTACTTATGTTGGGTCTTTTCGCATTACTCGAAAGGATTAAACTCGTTTTTACTAAACTAATTATATCTTTACTCTGAACATTAAGAAGGTTATGATTTAATATTAATACAACATAAATTCATTAAACATAAAGCTGTGTCAAACTTTTAGACAAACCCTGACTCAATATAACTATACAAACAATTATTTCGAGTAAACAATATTAAATTAAAATATTTAACAATAATAATTATACACAAAATCAAATTATTATAATATAACACTCACTGATATCGAATGGGAGGTAATTCCTCTGCTGCACTGTCGCACCAATGTAGCTATCTATATTTTATCCTGGAACAATTTCCAAGAGAAATAAGATTCAGACTTTATCATAAGGGGTATGTTAAGTCTGAATCCTCAGTAGCCACTGACTTATTGTTTGTCTTTTGTCAGCCACGAAATCCTCCTTCCTAATTTGCATACAGTATTCTGTTGTGTGTCCATTAGTTGGCATTTTATGACAATTAATTAATAGAGGGACAGTGTCAACCTGTGAGAAAAAGTGGCAATCATGAAAATGGGGATTTCTATATCACCACACTTCTCTCTATTAAAGAGTTGATGAACTTGAAGGTCTACTAAAAGCAGCTCGTTGGCCCTATTCGATGTTCTTCTTGGTAGTTGGTAGATTTCCTGTCAACACAATTAAATTTTTCCTAGAAAGGTCCATACTTTCTTATAGGAGAAATTCTCCTGAATCTCTTATGAATAACTATACAGCCTTTACCTTTCATTTTTCATAGAAGTGTATCATGTTACTAAACTAACGCTGCGACGATACGGTCGGGATATGAAATAGTGTGATAATTAAACAGACTTGATTTCTCAAAACAACACAACACCTTTATTACTATACCTGTGGGCAGGTAAAAGGTAGCAGTAGATTATTCTCACGTGAGAATAATCGGTACAAGTAATTCGCAATACAATTAAAGGTTAACTATAATCAATAATTACGCGCTCCTTATATGGTTCTTAGGGATCCGGAGGGTCTAATAAAGATGGTCGCAACTATCGTTGAATGGCCTGGAACAAATAGAGAATGAGCGCAGTGCAGGAAAGACGCATGATGCGATTGCAGGAACTTTGTGCAATCACAAGAAGACTACTTTGTATTCACACTGAATACAAAGTTGTTTCTCTTCTATAAAGAGCAGTCCAACTGAATTGGATATCTTGCCT
>JAQFZN010001744.1:0-14162 GCA_034687075.1 Geophilus carpophagus
ACGAAATAAATCTTTTGGGATTAGATTCGAGATTTAATTTAAATTGATTTATCGAATGACAAGCCCTGATTTGACAGAAATCAACAACACTTTAACATTTCAGCAGTTTGCGATAAAACACTTGAGTATAATGGCGGACAGTAGGCCATCAATCACCTGAAATCTTCGATAAGCGTTAAGCTATGTCTTTTTATTTATTTTTTTTTCAGACTTGATTGACGCTTGTGACGAGGCAAAATCCAAACATGGACGCTAACTTAAAGGCCTCACTGTACAGTTTAAGTCGGATCCATTAGAAGATGATCTCATGGATGAAAAAAATGAGGAAAAAAAAGAAATCTGCTACTTGCTCACGGGGATTGAACACAACCTTCAAAATGCAGACACAATCCTTTCCTTTTCCATCTTACTTGAAGACAGCTGGAGATTTGGTGTAATAACCTGCAAAATTTTTGATCATTTGATGGCACCTGTGTGCCAAATAATTCATACGCATTACTCTTTTTCTTTTTCTTTTTCTTTACAAGATGATTTAGTTTTGTAGAAGTCGTAAAACGATTTCACGAGAAGCATTAATTTTTAATGAGTTAAATCAAAACTTATTTTACGAGCATAAGTTCCGACACCGAGAAGAATTGAAGAACAAAAACTCGATTTCTAAACGAGACTGGTGAAGATCCCTGATAAAAGACGCTAAAAGTTCAACCGAGCGGTCAAATATCGATTGACAACTAAATAAACATCTCCTTAAATGGTTATAACATGCAACGGAAAGTTTTCCGAATGAATTTTTAGTGGCAAAAGTTTTTTTAAATATTTTCATAATTTTTTTTCTCATTTGTGTTAGGATTTGGCACGTCTCCTTCTCTGTGTCTGCTCAACCAATCCGACATAGTTTCGGGGAGCTTTGTGGGTGCAACTTCTCTGCACGGCACGTGCAACGGATCGATAGAAAATCGGACAGATCAGTTTGTTTTTCGACGTTCATTATCGACAGTATAATTAGGTCTTAAACGCGTTTGGAATTAGAAAAATCGTTCTAATTCAAATTCTACAGCCGATCAAAAATGGAAATTAAAATGAGACACGTACAAGACTAATTTCATTTTGATCGATCGAATAATCAGTCAAAATTCGCACCGAAATATTTAACCAATTACAACTGACCATGCGCAAAGTGTCAAATGTCAACTGCATATTCTTTATTTCAACATAAGGGAAAAATTGTAAAAGGAAAAAATAAAATTTCCTATTTCAATTCAAAGAGGTCGCGTTGTGACGGTGCATTTTTTTTTGATTCTCATTTGATTTATTTTTTATTTAGTAAAGAATAAATAAGAATTGATAAACTGATTTGAATTGTGCAAATTTTAAATTGGTCTTGCGAAACTAGTCGGATTTCGGTTCAGTGAGCTGAATCGTAGAGCAACAGCAGTGGCGTGCAACGCGGACGAAACTGTGAAAGGGTCAGCGAGCGGCAAACAGTAGTGGGTATATACAACGAGTGTCAACTCGGTCCATTTCTTAGAACTAAACCGACCGTTTATCAGTCTCGGATTAATGAACCCTTCACAAAATTCGCATCCACAACTCATTATCACCAACATCCAACTCAACATGATTTACGCCGTTCGCTCCAATTCCCACTGCCAAGTGCAACGGGGGTTAGAGAACGAGATATTGGCTCGGCAACCATTTTCCTTTCTCGTTGATCGATGACATACCACATCTGACAGAAGCCGTCAAGTGCACGTCAAAATAAAGTAATCTGTAGGAAAAATGGAAAGGATAATTGGCGCAACCGCTTTAAAAAGATGGCGTCTAATGCAGCATAATGGAGCAATATTTAAATGAAATTTTGCAACGGAAACGATGAAAAATGAGCCCTGTGACACGATCCCTTTAGATTTCTCCCGGGTAGTAAATGTTGCAGTTGAGCTTATGAGTTGTGGGTCCAACGAGAAAAATTTCCTCCCTGCTCTACGAGGTAGGGAATAGTAGCAATCTCGTGGGGACCATCAAGTGCGATGACCAACACACTGGACATCTCGAGCCAATCTACTGATTAAGGAAAACGAGGCTCGAGCAAATTGGAAAACGTGGCACGAGTAAAATTTTAAAAAATATATATCCGCTAGAGGTCACTTTGTACTCCACCCGCATTGCACCCTCCCCCCCATTTGTAGATTAAAAATTAAAAAAAAATGTTTGACGTGTTGTTTCTTTCGTGTCGAACTAAGACATGAGTGGTAGTGACGCTTCAAGATTGGTTTTGATGAGAAGGTCGCGAGCGATCGTCGCCCTCGATCAATCTGCCAGCAGGCAGCGACATGAATATTGCAGCTCCAAATTCTGCGCAAGGCACTTTGCTCCCAAATCCTTTAAACCCGGGCACAGTAGGAAGAAAAGGGCATGGTGAGGGGGGTGATCAGTGTACCCAAGGACACTGAACGAGGTGATGCACATTTGATGGTCGACCAGGGGGTTTTGTTATCCATCATAAAAATGTTGGGAGAAAAGTTTGGTGCGCAGCTTTTTAACGACTGGATTTTCGATATTTATACGCTCAATTACATTTTATTTCTTTCTTTCTTTCCGTTTATCTTATTTATATGTACAAACAATGATAATTATTAGTATTTAAAACCACATCTGTTCATCGTCATCCCCACCTTCGTCTTGGTTTTCCGTATTGGTTGCTCCCGATTCTCTACCGACTCCTCCTCCACCTCCTTCATCCTCTGATTCTGACACTACGAGATCGCTGTTGATGTCGGTGGTTCGTACACTCGCACCGCCCGCTTGTTGGAATCCGACGTTTGCTTGTAAAAGAAATGCAGACGGGTCGTAATTCTCATCGACCATCATTCCGTCGTCAACATCTGTTGCACCTGAAAATGAAAAATAAATAAATCAACTTTTTTGAATAAAATTTTTAAAAAATAAAACTAGGTCAAAATGATTATTAAAATTGCATACTAAGATATTAATTTATGAATTTTATGAATTTTTCATCCAATTTTGACTTTTTTTATTTATGCCCAGCTGCAAAATGAATTAAATAATCATCACGCAACATGACAAAACACAAATGATAGACGACACGTCCACTAAAAATCCATATTCAACTAAGGGCGATCTCTTGCAACAACAACTCATTCATCACTCTTTATCAACAAGGATGATATTGGCTGTGCAGTTTCGTGGATTTCAATTAAGTCGATAGCAAGGATTAAGATAATCTCATCAACAAGATTTATCACTTCCTTCCACTGAGCGGGGCGCCGTAACGAGAAACGTCTGACGCTTCTCATTATGCTTCAACTTTAGCTTACTTTGTTGATAATAAGTCGTATCAACTGTCTGCTCTTCGTAAGACTGTTGAAAACTTGATTCCATGTAAACTTGTGACGAGCTTGCTTCGGTATCACCTTCGTTTTTAATCTCAGTGTCTGAATCGCTTCCCTCTTCGCTCAGTTTGCTTAAGAAATCATTGTCACTCCCTTCGTTATCAGACGCCTCGCTGTTCTCAGGAGTAATTTGCAAATCTAAAATAAAAATGCAAAAAGAAAAGAACGTCAATTAAATTTGCAAACTGAATTTGTGACAATGTCGAAATTCACCTTCGACTAAAACGTTGCTCTCATCCTCAGTACCTTGTGCTAATCTTGACGGGAAATGCATTTGTGATTCTTCTTCACCTTCAATATCCACTTCGATCTCTTCGCCATCTTTGCGCTAAAAAATAACAAATTCATAAATTCATAAATTAATATATTAATAATTAAAAATAAATATTTAATGCGATTTTCTCACTTTGACGCGCGTTCTTCGCGATCTCTGTGAGCCCACTTCAGTTTCAGTTACCGATTGACTTTCTTCGAGCCCAATAAGACTTCCTTCATCATTCTCTGCATGACCATATGATGTACCCGTCATAATTGAATCGGTTTCAGCAGCTTCAAGTGCTGCTTCCTGAGCTGCTTGAATATTCCGTTCCAGTTGTAAAACATGCTCATCATACTAATTAATTTTAAAATGTCATTAATTTTTAATTATCCTCATTATTATTAAAACTTGTACTTACTTCCTTCAGTAATGATTTTGTAAGATCGACGATTTCTTTAGCCTTTTTCGTATAATTATGATCGTTGCCATTATATTTGATACTATTTTGATAAATGAGTTCTACATCGTTTACGAAATCAACGTGATTGTGATATTTATGTGACTTAATGTTCTGGAAATAAAATAACAAATAAATTATATATAAAATTAAAATTTATGATAATAAATATAAGAATAAAACCTTTGATAATGTTTCGAAATCCATGGGTTGTAGTATGATGTTGTAATAATCTTTGACGAGTTTTTTATTGACGGGTTTATGAAATGGCCACGATTCATGAACTGTTTTGAGTTTTTCTTGGACGATGTTCTCAAGAATAAACGAGAAGGCAACCTGATCGTCATCGTCTAATAATGGATTGATAGCTTTTTCCAGACGCATCAGTTTGTCTTCTTTTTCCGAGAAGCGTTGCAGACAAAGTTCGAGCATTTTTTGTGCAGTTTCTGTCAGCACACTTTTCGCTCCTAAAAGACATAATAAACAGAACCAATTATAAATATAAGACGTAAAAGAAACTAATTACCTTCCTCACCATTGTATAAAGTGCTGTTTTCGACAATTTGATGTACATCAGCCAAAAACTCCTCCCGAGACTGATACTTGCGTTGCCTCAAATTCTCGCGCATGGTCTGCAAATCCATGGGACGCGTAACAATGTTGTAATAATCCCGTACCACTTTACCGTTTACGGGAACTAAAAATGGTTGCGTCTACAAAAATAATTCAAATTAAATATTAAGCTTTTTAAAAATTTTTCAATTAAAATTACGTTGGGCTGATCTCGCATCTCATTGAGAATGCCTTCGAAGATAGTGGAAAGTGTGATAACTGGGTCCGTTCTTCTGCGATTGGCCGATTTATGTGGTTTTTTAAGATAGTCACAATGGACTACAGTGCCAGCTCGTCTTCGTTTACGAGCAGCAACAGCTTCTTTAGGAAATTTAAGAACAAGTGATTTGCGTCGTACTTCGTCCGCATGCTTCACGAGTTGTTTCGAAAGAACTAATTTCGTTCCTTCGACGTTTACGAGATCATCGTCTTCGATTCCGGTTTTTTCTTCTTCTTCTTCTTGTTCTTCGGTCATGGCGACGGGCACAGGTGGTAATGGTGTTGTAACTTGATATAAAGGACATGTTTTGTTTGTTCGCATATGGCCTATTGCACCACAAGCACCGCATTTCAATTTTAGTTCCGGTTTTTCTTTTTTCGGTTTTTTCTTGGGTGGTGCAAGGCCAAGTTTCTCCCTTTCTTGATTTCTGCGCAAACGCCTGAGTTGCTCTTGAATTCGTCGTTTCTCTTTCTTCATTTCTTCCTTCTGATGCTCGTCCAGCGTTGCAAATTGTTTGCTGCAATTAAAAAATAAAACAAAATTTTGAAAACGTCAAAACAAAATATCATTTTAAACCGTACACAAAGGAGGGATCCTTTGTAGTTCTAATACGGAGATAAGTATCGATGACAGCAGGTTTACGAACTGTTTCTATTCGAACGTATTCTTTTCCATCTGCATTTCGAAATGTGCGGAATATTCGTAAACGCCGACCAGTAGCTGAGCCCATGCTGGCCACTGAAGCACTGTCGTCGTCCTTATCCTTGAGACCCTTTTCTTTGTCGCCTTTCAAAATTAAAAAAAAAAATTAATGGTACAATTTTAAATTTCCAGATTAATTTGATTAATTATACCTTTTTGTGAGCGCTTCTTATCATCAGAAGTATCTGTGCCCTCACCCATGATCATTTTTTGTAGTTCTAATCGTTCTGCTTCTTCTCTTTCGTGTGATAATTGAGAACTCGTCTTTTTATTCGATAATAAATTTTCAATATTTTTCCCCATTTCTTCTATATCGCTTGTGTCTTCTTCCGAACTTGAACCTTCATCGGTCGAAAGTGCTTCACCCGATTGCAAAACTCTAAATAATAAAAAATTAATCATTAACTTTCACTAATTCATGATGAAAATTACAAAACTTACTTGTTCTGCAAATCAAATATTCTTTGACATTCTTCTTTGTATCTTTCTTGATGTTCTGCAATACTAAATCGATTACCACGAGCAAATTTACTCATGGCTTCTTCTCCAGCTTTTGCTTGCTCTGTTGATAGTGTACGTACAACATCGATTACTTCCCAACGAGATAATTTCTTTATCTAAAATTTAAATTTAAAAAAAAATTAGGAATTATTTCATCAATAATCCATTTTCATTTATTTATTACTTCTTCTTCTGCTACTCCAAATTTTTTTAAAAGATTTTTAGCGTTGCTCAGTGATAACCTTCGCAAATCCGCATCTGTACCAGTAACAGTTTTCTTCACCGGCTGTTGTGCATTTGTTTCATCCTAAAAACAAGAAAAATAATTCTTTTTTGAGCTCAATTACACAAAATTAAGCAAATAAACAATTTACTTTAGACTGTTGTGGCTTATTAGGTACACGAACGTAAGAAAATCCTTCACCACACCCACTGGGATCTGCAATTCCCGTGAGTTGCAATAAACATTTATTTTTCATCGCATGTATAAAGGCTCGTGTCGTATTCCATGGAGCAGCTTTAACCTCGTCGTCAATTTTAACTTGCAGTTCTTCATCATTATCATCATCGTGCGAAAATAGAGTTTTTTCTCCATAACCAGCATCCTAAACAAATTAATATTTATTTTTTTTTATTATTTCATCAAATTGCTTAAATATTACCTTTAATCTCTGTTCGGCAGCTATCATGCTGTAATAAGCACAACATTGCTCGGGAGACACCATCGCACGAATTTCATCTTCAGTCGGCAGGCGAAACTCTGGTTTGAGCACCCACCAATTGGAGTCCATTCCTATTAATAAAAAAATTGTTTATTAGCTGTTTTATCTAAATTAGAAATATTTATCAATAAATATACCTGTGCGTTTGAAATCAGCACATAATTTCAGCCTCTTTCGAATCGAACTTTCCGAATGGGATGGAAATGCCTTTTTAATGTCGTCCATTTTAATTCTCCGTGGGTTGTCTCTACTTTTCCAGAATAAGCGATAGATAAAAACCTTAAAAATAATTAAATTAAACTAAATTAATTGCAAACAATTTTTTTTTATAAATAAATTATTACTTGTAGAAAATCTCTGACAAAATTGTTGGCCCTTTTCGAATTTGGACCTGGAACTTCGAATAAAGGACACAATTGCCCCACTGTGTACATACTATCAATTTCACGAATGTAATAACTACAAACAAAATTTAAAAAAATCATTGCTAAGCCGACAGAGGTTACTTTAAAGTTAATATTATTACTGCTGTCGAGTTCTCAGAATCAAAAAGTCCGTTTCCGGTATTTTGTGTTGATAAATCGGGGCTCGAAATAGGTTATTTTCAAATGCCTGTAATGACTGACCCGGTGCAAGACATCCCAAAAATGGAGATGTATAGGCATAGGCTGTTTCTCCATAAGAATATTCGGGAGCACCTTGATCTTTTCCTGGTTTCTGCATATAAATAATAAACAATTCATTAATAAATTGTAAATAATTATTAAAATTATTCATTTACTCTTTTATAATAATTCTTAATTTTTGTAGCCATTCCCACTTGCATGACTAATGGCGGATGTTCTTCACAATATTCAGACAAAATAATTTCTCCATCACGACCGGTTAAATCTTCAGGAGTGCGCATAAAAAACATTTCTCCTCCACCGCAAGCTTGTCTTTCTTGTTCTCTCATCTAAAAACATATTAAACAAAATTAAATGCAGCAAAAGTATATTATAATTAATTTTTCAACTCACTTTGGCCTTTTTCTTGATTTGTTTCAAAAGTGGAATCACTCCATGGGGACCTGGTTGTGAAAGTTGACCGTGAGAATAACGTTTGACAGGTGGACGATGAAAATTTCGTAATTTGATTGGTCCCATGTGAGTAGGAAAAAATGGAGCACGTAATTCAACACCAGGTGTTGAATGCTAATTAGTAATTAAAATAAAACAAAAATTAATAATTAAAATTAAAATTTTGTCGTAAATTTTACTTGAATAAGATTTCCTCCCATATTCATTCGCAAAGCATTATCTTGAGTCATTTTAGGATTATAGAAATCATCATTAGAAACATTAAACGGATCCTTTTCTGGCATTTTAGCTGGAGGTTGAGGAGCTTCCGGTTCGGTAATAACTCCTGCTTTTCCAAGAAGTATTCTCGATTTTCTAATTGGATCCTTTTTATCTTTATTAGGCTGATCGGTGGGTTGCGCATTCGGATCAGGATCATCAGGAATTCCCAGAACAACATTCTCATCGTTTGGATCTAACGTTAAAATTTTTGGTTCAGGAATTTTATCCATGCACTTGAAAAAAAAACATTATGTAATTATTAATAAAAATATATCGAACAATTCGTACTTTTTAATTATTCAACTTACTTCAGCATCCCAAATCACATCATCTTCCCATGCACCGTAAACTAATTCTTCATTTTCCACGGGAAATATAGAATACCATGTATCATCTTTTTCTTCTTCGGGTTCTTGTGGTTCTAAATAAATAATAAAAATAATTAATTTACTCATATTAATTTTCTTCAACTTAATTTATTTACTTATAATTGGATGAGTTGCTTTATTTTGTGAACTGCCTTGCTTTGTTGGTGGTATCTGTGGTGTTTTCCCAGGTTGGGTTATCACAGGATGAGGTGTTGTTTTAGCTGAAATAAAAAAAAAAAACAAAATTACAAATTTCTTATTTTTTAAATTTAATTGTAATTCTTACCTTGTTGACTAAAAGCTTGAGCTGTACGATTTGAACTACTAGGAAGCCATCCAGCTGCATTGTTTTTACTACTTAATTTAGCCATAACCTTTAAAAATTTAATACAACAATTAGTAATCTTTTATTTTAAACATATTTTAATATATACTTTATGTTTAATATCTTCTCCTTGCCATACAATATCATCCTCCCATTGCAACTGCGTAACCATGTGATAACAATCGTCAGGATACTCATCAATTTCCGAATTATTATCTTTACTATCCTCTTCCTCATCTTCTTCTTCATCTTTTAATTTGAAGCCGTAATCAAATCCTTCTCCAGATTCCGGTACTTCCAACATATCGTACCATAATTGAGCTGGTCCATACCGCCAATCAGAAACTTTTGGTGAATCATCAGCTGAAACTCCATTTTCAGTTTTAGTTCCAACATTTTTTGCTTCAATCGGTTTTATAAACTTTTCCTGTAATTATTTTTACAAGTGTTAAAGTAAAAATTAAAAAGAAATCAAATATGTATACCTCATCATCTGATTCACACTGGTCAGGGGGTGGAGTTGGAGCAAATCGAAGAGTCCAACCCTTTTCTTGTTTCTGTTCTTGAACTGTTTGTGTATCATCTTCAGTATGTTTCTTTCGTTTTCTCTTTTTAACACCGCGCCAAATCTGGGGTAAACTCGATGGTTTTCCTGGCCCAAAAAGCCGAGAAAATCGAAGCACCTAATTTATACAAATATTTTTATTTTAATATTATTTTAATAACATTAAAATATTTTTTTTTCAAAGTGTTATTATTATTTTTTACCTTTCCATGACGAAACTCAGGAAATAACTCTTGTACATTCATATTAGCATATTTGCTGGGCAACATTGCAGCTAAAGGTGTGTTCAATTTTTTTAACTCGCTACTCGATAAACCATCAGTTACCTTTTCATCTTTTTCTTCACTTTTCCCCTTTTCATCTACAAAATTCAAAATATAATAATAAATTAATCGACCGAATAACCAATTTCAAATTTACCTTCATTTGACCCATCTCCGTTAGATTTCGGTGGAGGAACTGGAGGAGGCGGCATTAGTTCACTGTCAGTTTTAGTCCTATTGTCTTCATCGTCTGCATCGTAATCTTCTGTATCAACTATCATAATAATAAACATTTTATTACATCATTTTACGTTGCTCGTAAACAATTATTCACAAATCATAAATTTTAATTATTCATTCTTTTGACGTTTAAGTTTTACAATTTTTTTATTTATTTCAATTAAAAGAATATTTTACCTGATTTCGGAGCATTCAGTGTTGAAAGAATGGTTTTATATTTACTGTATTCTTCTTCTTCAGCCAATTCATTAATATCAGAATAATCAATAGCAGACGGTGATTTATGAGTCCAACCTAAATTTTTAAAAAAAATTAACAAAATTAATGCATTTATCAATTTTTTGACAAATTTTAAATTCAACTTACTGTCAATTGATTCATTATCGTTATCATCGTCGTCATCATCATCATTCTCATCATCAGTCACCGGTTTGTTTACATCTTTAGTAATTTCTTTTAATAAACAACCTAGATTTGTTAACTTATTTAATTGATTTAAATGCAACTTTGATTCCTGTGAAAATATAAACAAATTTTAATTCAAACTGTCTCTTTCTCAAAGAGCATTTTCCATAAATTCTACCTGATCTAATACATCATCCTCTAGCTGGCCCAACCGATCAATGTTACCAAACAAAAATCCAGCTAACGGTAAAGTTTCCTGCTCAGTTTCCTCATCACTTTCCATGTTCAAACTCGGGTCATTTAAAAAATACTACATACATACGTAAATAAATACAACAAATCGAAATATGACAAAGGGAAATCATCAAGTGTTATACATTTGCCAACGCAGTAAAACAAACTTCCAAATAAAATAATTAAGAACTAATAACAAAATAAAACTACAGAATTAAGCAATTATTTAGTTGACAAACACGAGCTCGATCGCAGCCGGACATGTCTCGCCATCTTTCACTTAACAAATGCATAGTTTTATTATCTGACCAGTGAGGGCGTAGCAGTCCAGGCAACTATACACCGAGAAATGCAGTTGAGCTATTGATAGGACGACACTCAAGTCATTTTGTTTACAACTATAAAAAAATGTCTACATACAAAATGAAGCAAGATTTATTGCCTTTCAGACCCAAATTTTGGAAACCAGGTAAAATAAATATATTTTTTAAATTATGGGATACTTTCTAAAATTTATTTCGTAAATTTTGTAAAGGCAGTAATTTTGCATCGAATGAAGATCGAACACCAGAAGCTGAAAATGAAAATGCACCGGCCGAAAATTTTGTTTATAATCCTTTCTTACAAATGTCACTTGATCAACAGAGGCAACGACTGCCAATATTTCAATGCAGAAATCACATAATATATTTACTAGAATGTTATCAAACTGTAGTAGTTGTTGGCGAGACTGGGTGTGGAAAAAGCACACAATTACCTCAAGTATGTATATTTAAAACATTCAAACCAAATTTATATAAATTTGGTTAACCGAATTATTTTTATTTTAGTACTTACTAGAAGCTGGATGGACAAAAGATGGAAAAATGGTTGGATTAACACAGCCACGACGTATTGCAGCAACAACAGTAAACAATAATAAATAAAAATGTTAAAGAAATATATAAAATGATTTTTTTAATAGTTGGCTTCAAGAGTAGCTGAAGAAAGAGGAGCGATTTTGGGTGATGAAGTTGGCTATAGTATCCGTTTTGAAGATTGTTGTAATCCACAGAGAACTAAAATAAAAGTTTGTTATTTATTTTTAAGAAATTTGAAAAAAGGGAAAAAAGTTAATTTGTTTTCTTTTTTAGTTTTTAACAGAAGGAATACTCATTCGAGAAATGATGAGCGACCCTTTACTACGCAATTATTCAGTTCTAATTTTAGATGAAGTGCACGAAAGAAGCATTAATTCAGATATACTTTTGGGATTAATGAAAAAAGTTCTGAAGAAACGACCAGATCTTCATTTAATCGTTGCATCTGCTACATTAGATGCTGAGGCATTGAGAGATTTTCTTAATTTAAATGACACAAAATTTGCTAAAAATGATACCGCAACCGTAATGAGCATTACAGGACGGACGTTCCCAATTGACATTCACTATTTAAAAGAAGCAACTCCAAATTATGTGACTGCAACTGTGCAGACTGTGATTAAAATTCATGAAACCGAACCTGCTGGTGACGTGTTAGCATTTTTAACGGGGCAAGAAGAAGTTGATAATGCAGTTTCTATGCTCATGTAAAATAATTTTTACATTTTTACTATATAAATTGTGTATTTTATTTATTATTTTGTTTTAGTGATTATGCTCGAGGTTTGAGTAAACAAGAAAATAGTCCTTTACTCAAAATGCTTGTCGTTCCAATGTACAGTGCTTTACCTTCGTCGGCTCAATTAAAGGCTTTTCGTACAGTTCCACCAACAGTTCGTAAGATAGTTATAGCTACAAATATAGCTGAAGCGTCTATTACTATAAAAAGGATTACGTATGGTATGTTTTAATGATACTTTACATTTAAATTTAAATGCGAATAATTAATTTGAATTTCAGTAATTGATTGTGGATTTGTGAAACAGAGATTTTTTAACTCAAAAACATGCACAGGTATTTAAACTATTGAGACATTTATTTTGATTTATTTGATTTAATACATTTATGTTGAAATATAAAATTAGATTGTTTGGTTGTGGTTCCTGTATCTCAAGCATCTGCAGAACAAAGAGCAGGTCGAGCAGGAAGAGAAAGATCTGGTAAAGCGTATCGGTTATATACAGAAGATGAATTTGAAAAACTTGCTCAACATTCAATACCTGAAATTCAACGAACTAGTCTCTCATTTGCGCTCTTGCAATTGAAAGCTTTAGGAATTGATAATATATTAAGATTTTCATTTCCAGCTGTAAGTTTTGAATAGAGTTTTAAATATTTATTGATTGATAATTTACTTGATTAATTTGTTACAGGCACCACCTGCTCAGAACGTGATAAATGCTCTAGAACTTCTCTACGCACTCGGAGCTTTAGATGAACGTGGTCAGTTGACATCACCTTTGGGCGAAAGAATGGCCGAGTTCCCACTGCATCCGATGTTTTCAAAAATGTTATTAACTTCCGGTAAATGAGAAGAAAATGGTACTGTTTATATTTTTATGAATAAGTTAGTAATATTTATTTGTTTATTAATAGATCAGTTTGGTTGTTCAGAAGAAGCTCTCATTATTTCGGCCATGTTGCAAGTTCAGTGTGTGTTTCTCAATACTAGTCCTAATGCTGTGAGTTTTTTATTTATAAAATTCGAGATTTTTTTCTTTAATTTTTTGTTTTGAATTCAGAGACGAGCACATCGTCAGTTTTGTGTCGAAGAAGGTGACATGATCACTCTGCTCAATGTTTTTACAGCATTTCATAGGGTAAGTAAATTAAGAAATAATAGGAATATTTTGTTTATTTATTTTTTTAAAAATAGTTTGGAAAAAGTAAACAATGGTGTCAACAGAATCATCTTCATTATAAAGGACTTTTAAGAGCAGTTGAAATTTATGAACAACTAAGCAAATTTCTTAAAAAATTTCATGTGTCTAAAATTTCGAGCGATGGCGACGTTAATGCTGTACGACGCTGTATCGCTGCTGCATTTTTTGCCAATGCAGCTTATTTTCATCATTCTGGTGTGTATAAAACAATACGTGGGGATTATTCATTGCATATTCATCCATCCTCATGTTTGTACACCGAACAACCACCCGAATGGTATGTATTTTATTACAAGTTTAACTGGAAAATTTCTAAAATATTGCATTTGAAATTTTGTAGGGTTGTTTTTGGAGAAGTTTTACACACATCTCAGGAATTCATGAGAGATATTACTGTTGTGGACCCCGAATGGTTATACGAACTTGCACCACATTATTATCAGTTTGGCACAGTAAGCTATTCTTAAAATTTGAATGTATCGATATAACATTAAAAATGTTTATTTTCTTTTCAGGATAGAGAAGTAGGCCATTTGTGATTTTTTTTAAATGTATATTTCAGCATGTTAAATAAAAAGTATTGTTTTTATACGTTGTGTACACACAATTGAGTCGATTTTTATTAGTTTCGTTGTAGCATCGTGTTTTTCATTAAGTAAAAACTTAGTGCGATGTTTGCGGTTAGCAATTAAAGTAAATTTACTTAATATTTTTAGAGCCATTTAATTTTCGCGGT
>JAQFZN010001745.1:0-14161 GCA_034687075.1 Geophilus carpophagus
AGTTTGAAGGAAATTTGTTTTTGTTTCAAGTTTGTGTGTGTAGTGATGTCATCATTGAAGATGATGTCATGTGTTACTAAGAATAAAGATTGATTATGAAGGATTAAAGAGAGTTTGTCACTGTAAAAAAGTGGCCCAAGGCAGAAAAGGTGGAGTATTTATGAAAGAATTGGACCTCTTTGATGAACCGATATAGAAATGTGTAGTGATATTGCTTGAGGGTTGGATCATTTTGTGCTATGATTCACACAGTCCACCATTCAGCCTCTGGCAATATTTAGAAAGAATAATTTACTTTTAATAAAACATGCACTGATGAATAGAAATTACTTACTTATTAAACGAAATGTTAAAACGTGATTAAGTATTTAATTTAGGGAGTAAAATTTAGGTTAATTACTTTTCTATTTTCAGATCAAACTAAATTTGTTGCTTGTTTGACACTAGGAAGAAACGTGTACGTCATAGTAGCTAACACCATCTGTTGAAAGAAATGTTAACTAAAATTTGTTAAATAGGATTAATAGCTATGATTAATTATTACAACTTATGATAAATGTTTGATATTCATTAGCAATTTGGTGTGTTGTGAATATATAAAATATTAGGTAAATTAAATATAGTGATTTATTATTTAAATTGATACATGTGTTAATATGTAAAATTAATTTTAAAATAATGATTTATATTTTAAATTCTAGTAAGTTATATCCAATTAAATTTATTGACTAAATCATTACAACCATTATGTGACAATAAGATTAAAAATAACCTAATTGCAAAAATTTATTTTTACAGCAAAAAATATATGGTATGTCATAAGTTATGACTCGTAACATACCTACATCAATAATTTTTACTTTTCAGTAGCTTTTTATTTTTATTTACATTCCCAAACTAGCTTAATTTTTTAACTGTTTAAACTCTTGATTTGGAGTGTCAAATTGTTCCTGTTTACATTTGTTTCCAATTAATTTTTATTTTCGTTTAAATTCTTTAGAATTTTCAATAAAATGAAATTAGAGACACCGTGCAAAATTTTGTAACAAATGTTTTTTGTTACAAATGTATGAGATTAACTAATCTTTCATATAAAGACTAGTAACAATCATACTTTTCTATGGAACGCCAAATCAATCACCGTAGTTTCATAATAATTACTTTTGCTTAAAACACACCTTCACTACAATAGCACGTGCCATTTCTATAAAGATCAGTATAAAACCCATTATAACTCATAATAATAAAATTTTAATTATTATGATGAATTCAGCTTACCAAAATTTTATTCAATATAATTACTTATCATTACTGACTATTTGCCTGTCCACATTATATTAGGATTTGAAAAATTAAAAAAAAAGATTTTCATAATGTGATTTAGCATTTTAATTACCGTATTTTAACGCATATAGGCCGCCCCTGTGTAAAGGCCGCACCCTTGTATAAGCCGCATGTTTGGGCTTATTAGGTAAACATAAATTGAATAGGCCGCACCCTGTGTATAGGCCGCACCTGAATAACGTTAACATAACGTTCATAATGTTTGCATATGTATATACATAACTATTACTATTAAGTATTTTTATTTTTTGATTTGATTACAGGTAGTAACAAGTTTTGACACAGGTTATACGTCATCACAAGATTTACCGATTTGGGTCAATCCTGTCAATATTATTTTAGAAATTTTATTATTACTTGCTGTGGCTGCATTATTTTATAAGGTAATTGTAAAATTTATTTTTATTTTGGTATTTATGATGAAATTTTAATAATTTATGTTCTGCTTCAGCTTGGCTTTTTCCAATGTACAGACAGAGAAGCATTGTTACAAGCACAGGAAGAAAATGACTTGATAAAATAATAAAATTGACACAAATAATGAGATGTATTTTATGCTTTAAACAAAAAAAATTTATTGTACAGGCTTGATAATTGTCTACACTGTAAATTAATATAAATAAATCTTTTCATGAGTTAATAAAAAAATAAATTTAAAAAAAATAGATTTGTTTGCTTTTTTTTATACTATTTTAGATACATGATGAAATAAATAATATTAATAAAATTAAATTAAAATTCCTATTTAAAAAAAATGATATTTCTGCTTTAGAAATATTCCAAATCCAATTAAAAAAAATCAAATTTCTAATTTGGAAATCTAAGCTTTTAAATTGGAACATTTAAATATAACAATCTTAAAGTATGACTTTCAGTATTGAAAAGATTATATATTACAACAAGGAAATCATATATTTTACATTTGGAAATATGGTTGGAAACGGTTGCATTTAGTTTGTGGTGTTACCAAAGTGTTGTCATGGTAACGCCACTAATTGAGTATAGACGGTGTTGAAGTTCCTTCCTCACTAATTGATATGCACGGCCCTGATCCAATCAGATGGGAGCAGCGTGACAACCGAGTTTTCTTCACCAACAACGCGAGTAACAAGAGGCAGTGGCTACTCAGGATCGATCCCAATACAACATACTTGTTTTTGGGTTCTTCCATTCGGGAGCCACGCACTCTGTGTTCATTGTGTGTGATTCATCTCCAATGAGGAAATTCCTCAGGGATTAATGTGTTTTCTTTAGTTTTAAGTCTTTATTTTACACATTTCGTGTAGTATTATTTTGTCAAGTTAGATAAAATAATACACATTTAATTCCTAATTTTTATAATTCATATTCATCAGTTGTAACCTTTTTATGTAATTATCACATCGATTAAACTGTGTTTGTTTAACTTTATATCCTGTCTTGCATTAATTTAGAGAAAAACCTAGAGTAGGTGGAGTTCGCCAGTTGGTGTTCACGCATCTAGGCATATAACCGATAATACGATAAATTTGGAAAGTTAATGGGATATATCAGATTGTCCGTAGTTTGGAAAGTTAACTTTCCAATTGGGAATCATGACATTTCTATCATATTTCCAAAACATTTCCAATATGGAAATCGAAATTTTTTTGCAGTCTTAGGAAAGTGGTTATGAGTACTAGGCTAGGTAATAAACAGACTATTCTGGAGTACAGATGTAATGGCGAAATACTATAAAAAGGTAGTTGAAGTATCTCAATGTTCTAAAAAAAATTATTAATATGCAAATAAGATCACTGAAAAAATTGTTAATTTTGTAACCACCAATATCAATTAACAACAGAAGATTTCGGGTCAGGTCAGGTCAAGGTGGGCTTCCAATCTGACCTGTAAAAATGAAACTTGACCTAAAAAAACAGGTCACTGTCGGGTTGCATCTGAATCCGACCCAATTCGACCCGTTCGGAGCACTGCTTTGTTGTCATTTAAATGTGTTTCTTTGTTTTTAGTATTCTGTTTTATGGTATGGTTAATAAGTCTCCAAGCAACCTCATTTACAGGAAGTTGTCTGAACAAAGTATTGTTAATTCATAATGTTTTTATTTTAATATTTCTGATATTTTAATTTCAAAACTAAATGAAGCTTGAAAATTATTTTACTTCAAGCATGCAGGAGATAGAGCATTCTTCTTACAACAGTAGTCCATTGGTACTTCAAAAATTTTCTTAGGACTTAACCTAATATTACAAATGTAATTTAATTTTAACTGAAAAGTACTTATTCTTAATATAACTTACTTAATTACAACACTTAGAAATTCGCATAGATCTTTATAAATTTTCATATTGTTACCACAAATATTTTTCCTGGAATGGCAACCTTGAGGTATGCTGTGTTTAGTACAAACGTTTATAGCAATAATTTCGATCGTCTTGCTGTAGATAAGATAAGATATTTTTTTATTACATGACATAATTTTTAATGTTGCTCTTTTTACTTTTTTCCAACTATACAAGGATTAGGGTAAAGTTTCAAGAATGTGTCTTTTTGTTTTGAAGTCAAATCATTGCAGTTTTTATCAAGTGTACAGGAACATACTGGTTGTATAGCCATTTCTGGACAATCTTGTACTTTTAAAGATTAATTTTTTTTAATTTAGTTTTATAAAATATGATTGTAATAACGTATTTTGATTACCTTTGCAAAGAGGTGGTAGATGATTAGTTTCATAAAGTACTCCCTGGGATCTACAGAAAAGATTAAAGTTGCTAAATAAATTAAAATATTGTAATATAGTATTTGTGATCGCCCACCGTACCACCGGCACGATGGGGGTCACAAGGGGTAAAAAGAAGCCCCAGGGCTAAGAGTTGTGGTCCAATCAGGATGCCTCCCTGATTGGCCCTTCCCCTTGATGTGCACCCCGAGCCAGGGGAAGTTAGTCAGTTGCTGACCATCATTGGGATGACACCATCTGAGGCCCTCACGGGACAACAGATGGCTAACCCAAGGAAAGCCAGTCTTGCCCACCGGGCACAGGCCTGCCGGGATTCCCCAACAGGTCCTGTACCCTCTGGCACTTAACCAATTGCCTAAACCCTGCAGCTTATGCAAGACTAAGCATTATTCTAGTGCAACCGAGTATAGCATCTCGGTTGCAAACACAGAGTGACGTCGTTCAGTTAACGGCATGGTAGTGGTCTACTGAGATGACAGAACAGGCTCGTGGCAAATAAACAGTGTTTGCCAACTCGAACTCCATTTCAGTGTGATTCATTTATTATGCTCCATCCCCCTTGCTCCTCTGCTACGCCCAAACCTAGTCGTAGAACAAGTGACAGTCAAATATTTACTTGCACGAAGCAGTTAACAGATCACATCGACTTATGTATGTGTTGCCATCACTGCCACAAACAGGATCTTTGTTGTCAGTGCAGAAATTATTACTTTCACCACAATTACATTTACTCCATGGGATTGCTTCATCTCTGTAAAATGAGAATGTAATTTATAATACAGTATTAGATTTCAAATAAGAGTCATAGTTAATTAAAACATTATTATTACCTTGGACCAGCTTTATCAGTAAAACAGAAATTGGGATATACATCTCCACCTTCATAGCAAATTGGGCTAGTGGCTTTCACAGAGCATTTTTCATCTATTATAAGATAGATAAATAAACTTAGATAATTTGCAAGTTTTGTTTTTGATTAGTTCAGTATTACTTGAAGTGGAGATAATCTTGCTATCAGTTTTTGTAACAAGTAGAGTAAGTATTATAAATGTTCTGTGAAACATTTTCTTTCAGTAAAATTTGCTTTATCGTCTAATGAGGCAAATGCTTAATAGAAATGTGCAATATTTCCTACAATGAAATATAATAAAAGCACATATGAATTAGATACATTCATATACAGGTCGAACTCGTAACGAATATCTGGGAAATTAAAAATTTGTTTGTTATGGCAGGGGTTTGTTATACATGAAATTTTATTATAACGAATTTATTTGTAGTAATGAAATAAATAAAAAAATCCAATTTTTAGCATTTTATTAGTACAGATTGAAACTCGTTATAACAAAGAACTTGGAAATCAAAAATTTGTTTGTTATAACAAAAATTTACAATAGAAAGTGTTTGCTATAATGAACAAAATTTAACTTCCAGTGGAAAATTTTGTATGTAATAATGAAAGTTTGTTAAAGAAAATTTGTTACAATGAAATTTTTCAACATGCATTGAATAGGGCAACTAATCAAAAAAAATTTAGTTTGTAATATTGAGGAATTTGTTATATTGAAGTTTGTCATAAGGGGCTGAACTTTAATGCCTAAACTCATGTTTTTGGCACCCCTCCTATGTCACTTTAATGTCACAAAAAACCATACCCCTTCCAATGTCACATCAGGTGACATATTTAATTCATGTTCTCCTATTAGTTGGCATTACTGTCACAGAAATTTCAGACAACCCCATGTCACATGGTGTCACAATCTCATTATACCCCCTCCTTTCCGGCCGGCGAACGTTCTTTAAGTACAGCCCCTAACAAGGTTCGACCTGTATTTCAATTTAAATTTAAATTATTTAAGAAAAACTGAGGCATTTAACATTTTAATTCAAATTTTAAATGTCTTAGTCTTTCTTAAATAATTTTTTTAATTCCGTTGATTAAAATTAATCCACCATATTAAAGACTTTAAAACAAAATACTGCTAATTTATTCCAAATTCTAATTTTTTAAAATATTTGATTTTATCTACGTATTTTTGTTTCACACATCCAGGTGTGAATTGCAGATTAAAATCTACAGAAAAAAACTGTAGACTATTTGATGCAAAAATGTGTAACTGTCTGCAGATTTTTTACTGCAACTTATAGTTTGAACACATTTGATCATCAATATATCCCATCTTAAAATTTCCCATAAAAATTTTTAAGGAAATAATAAGATTAATAGAAAAACATCCCATTATTTTCATTTTAACCAACAGCTTTATAGAATTAAAAGAAAATGGTAACAGGAAAGCTTGGTTTAATGGAAAAATTAAAGTGGCAAAAGGAATATTGTGTTATTTAAAGACAACTTCAAATTACTGAATAATATACAAAAAGAATTCAGAATTTTTAGCCGATGCCCAAACGTTGAAGAAAAGCGAGAGGAGGTTATAACCTTATAACCATGTGCTGTCAGCCAATGTACAAGTTAGCTCACTCTTTTTGAAATTTGTTTAACATATAATCTATCTTAGTCTCTTACAAGTGATATACAACATAATTTAAAAGCCGACAATCACTTTCTTAATACCGACTGCCAACCTTTTTTGAAAGGGAGAGATACGACCACCTTTTTAACTACTTGTCTACTAAAAGTCACTTGGGAAAGGTAAATGAAGTTTGAAGTTACATAGTCATAACCAATCAGAGATCTCTTTCTGAGCAGCCAGTTGACTTAGTACATGTACCTAGTTGGTTTAATGCACATCT
The DNA here is from genome assembly GCA_034687075.1 of Geophilus carpophagus. NCBI lineage: Eukaryota > Metazoa > Arthropoda > Chilopoda > Geophilomorpha > Geophilidae > Geophilus > Geophilus carpophagus. Next base: position 6,816 of record JAQFZN010001745.1, read on the forward strand.
GACGTTCTTTGCAAACTTAGATGATAGACCAAAAAAAAGGCTTCTATGGCACAGCACTGCCAGGTACCCCAACAATGGGCAATCCAGCTTGGACATGTGCTTGAAAGCACTTGAGCAAAGTCCAGACCCTGTGGCAACACAAAGCAAGGTTTAAGTTAGACCAACTGGCCAAGAATGCTTGGTTGGGTGTCAGAGCAATGTTGACTTGCTTGTAGCAAGCTTCACATGAACATAGGTCATGGGAGAAAGCTGCGGCAAATAAAGATTTGTCAAACTTAACTATGATTATGTGTTGTTCTTTATTATGCTCCATCCTCTTGTATCCCTCCAATGTCCCAAGCTTTGGAAAGAAGCAAGAATCATTCATATTTTTGGACCTGTGCCGGTGAATAGAAATCCATTTATACTGGTGCATTTAGAGACTTATCCCACGGTGTGGCAATCTGAATATGGGCAAGCATATTTGAGGATCTGCACTGCTGGGTAGGAATCTGAATGCGTACTAGTGTACATATATTAAACTAAGAAACATGCTCAAGCATGTTGAAGAACAAAATACATTAGACAATTATGATATTTTAGGCAGAAGATTGCAGTTCTCGTGCCCTGAATGTCCCAACCAGCTGCAAAACATTAATTTTTACTGCAGCTTCATCATGCACAATGAACATTTGGTCAATGCTAGTACTATCATATTCACACTGAATAAAAAACTTAAAGGAAGCATGAGGTCAATAAAACAGTCAAGTGAATCTACAGGTACTGCTAAACGCCTGTAAGAAACTGGTACTGACAATGCTGGTTACACAATTGTAGCAAATGACTTAAATTGTAGCAAATGACTTAAATCATCATCCCCATAGATACTGGAAAGTAGTTTTCACTCAATGTGACTACTGGTTGGCATCTCTTGTTTGATGAAGATGAGTAAAAGCCTTTAGATTTCAACACAATTAACAAAGTCCATGTATGCTTACAAGACCCTGTATATCTCACTGGTGGCTAGCAACTGTTGGGGTTGAGACAGCAAGTTGGGCAATTATGCAATCTGTTTGAGTGAACATGGTGGGATAATCCAAATGTTTATACTAGTAGTGGGCTAGTTGAATGGTGTTGTCGTCTACTAAGTTACGTGCTTAGGAATCCGACAAGGCACAAAGACTCTTTTCTTTCCTTGCTAAGTTAGAAAATATGCAAATATTTTTTTTTGTTTTTTTTTCTTTTTTTCTTGAAAGATATATCCTCTTTCCAAGATGACCTCTCCTCTTTTAAATCAAGATTTTGTACCATAACTTCCAGGTAACAGTGCCATGTGCGTGCAGTAGAATGGAAGAGATAAGTACAAAAACAAGCTAGGACAATTAGCAGAAGTGCTGTATCCCCAGCAATGAAACTAATTACTTGGACTAGTGCCCGACTAGGAACTGATGTGGTGGTCAGGATAATAGTTGCTGATTTTGATTACACAGAGATCAGTTAGAATCTAGGATTGAATAATTCTTTTGCCAAATGCGAGAGTCTTATCTGGCAAAAGAGGGAAAAACAAACTACTAAAACACCATTTTTTATCAAGCACGTTAAAAGAAGAGAGATCGAAGCATGGATTTAATTGCCCGTCAAACTTTGAGCCTGGAGAGATTGATTAGAAAACACAAAAAACCATCTACTAACCTGTGAAATTAAAGTTTCAAAGGAATAAAAACCAAAACATGAATTTGATTGCTTGTCAAACTTCTAAATTGAAGAACTTTGTGGAACACACAAAAAATAATAATGTGAGTAAAACTTGTTTTATTTTAATAAAAGCATATTTGGAGACAGATTCAAAAAGTTCTGAACAAGTGCTAAAAAGGACAGCAGCTATCAACAACTCAATGTTAGCCAACGTGGACCTGCAACAGCTACGTGCAGAGATGCAGCAATCAATGCAGGACACTGCAACGATTCTTTTAGACATCCAACAATGACTTACTACCTTGGGAGCCACTAAACAATTCATGGGATGCTAAAAATATTAGCACCCACCCTTAGTGGTGCAGTGCCATCAGCACAAGAATATCTACTTACAACCTAGCAACAACTTAACATTTTTAAGCCAGTACAAACGACAGCTTATAACACCAACAGCCCCGCACGCATAGCAAGTAAACTCACCAAATCTATGCCAAGACAGTCAAACAACCTACCAGATTACTGTGGGAAACCACTGTCAGTGGATTTCATCACTGCGGCACAGAACACTTCATCAAGAACTGCCTAATCCTACAGGCACAACGTGTAGACCTGATTCTGTCCAAACTAATCAACTGACTAGAATCCGACAGCAAGGACAAATCCATGCTACAAGGAATTTTAAACAAAATATTGCAAAATAAAACAGAATATGCCATCTTTCCAGATGAAATTCTGCATTTTTACAAGCCATCTCACTTTGATTATTTTAATGAGCCATCTTAATACCCTGTCCGCACTGCATAAGCTAGAAAATATTTGAGCTAGCTTAGCTTAAGTTGGGCCAGCTTAGCTTAAATGTTGGGCTATATTGTTCGCACTGAGATAGAGTTTTAATCTTATTCAGACACAGTTAACCAATGATATTGTTTTCCATTAAACACTCCTGGTGGTCGCCATTTTGAAAAATACTCTTTTGTAGTATGGAATTTACCCAGAATGCATTGCACTTAGTCTAGCCTAAATAGTTAAATAGTGAAGCTAGTTCTCCAAACCAGCTTAACTTAATCTAGTTTGAAGAAATTTAATCTAGTTTAAATTAGGCTAGTAGGGTTCGCACCACATTATTTAAGCTAGCCTAAGAAGTTAGTCTAGCTTAACTTTGCAGTGCGGATGGGGTATTAGGACCCTCTTTGTTTAAAGTTGTAATATTAAGCGCCTTAGTAAAAGAGTGTTCAAGATTTATTTATGACTACTCTATGGCTGGACATGGCGGGATTGATGCAAACCTCAAAAGAGTAAAACAGGTATTCTACTGAAATTAGATTAAAAAAACAGTCAGAAGATATGTAACGAAGTGCAACAGGTGCCAATGGTGCAAACCAATTCAGCAAAAAAAGCAGGGTTAATGCAACTTACATCTACAACTATTGAAAGATTAGAGCACATAGGCATAAACGTTATAGGACTTAAGCCAATGACGCCCAGTAAAAATCGATTTATCCCAATAATAGTAGACTAGCAGTTCCAATAAGAAATGCAAAAGTCAAAAACCATAATTTCACACTTGTGACAATGGTTTTACACTTATAGAACACCTCAGTATATTTTCAGTGACAACAGCAAACAGTTTGTGTCCAAAGTATACAATAAGATTCTTGAGGATTTAGGCATTGCCCCTCACAGGATTTTGCCTTACCATCCTCAATGTAATTATACTGAGAGAATAAATTGAAACATAAAAATTATGTTACAGATATTTACTTCACAGAATAAGAACTGGGATCTCCATATAAGAGAAATAAATTTTGCATTAAAAATTGTACCATCATCAACCACAGGTTATTCGCCTGCGATGCTTATGTTCCTGCGAAAATTAAGGCTCGAGATGTCAGTTACAACTTTCTGTTTGACCTTACAAGACCTTATGATAATGTTAGAATGTTGACAAACAGACTAAAAATAAAGAAGCAAAAGCTTTATTACAACAAATGCAAAACCGATTTTCATCAACAAGTAGACAATTTTGTGCTAGCACATACCCACCCACTATGTTGGGACTATTTTATTTATCTTTTTACCTAATCTTTTTAGTTTCCCAAGACTCCACCTTTTATTTTACTTGTATTTATATTTGTATTTTGAGTTTCACGACTGAGTTTTTGTTTATTAATAATTATGAGATACAGTATTACACTGTTTTATTTTGTATACCTTTAATATCTAAAAGCTGTTATTATATTATTATATTTATTTTATTTATTATTTCACAACTTGGTATTTTTCCACTCAGTGCAATATCTCACCATCAGCATGTGGGATCTCACCCATTGGGTGAGATTGAAATTTGTATATAAGAGCAAATCTTTTTCCCAGCTTGTACTTGCTCTGCAGCTTTTCCACCTGTTTGTCCATCAGCATATTTTTAAAGTGCTGATGGCAATGTGTGTTTAGTTTCTTTTATTCTTTTAAAGAATAAATCTGACAATTCATTTTACATGCCATGAATTATTTATTTTTCTTAACGTTGCTGCAAGGTGAGGTTTAAGTTATAACTACATTTTGTATGAAAATGTTGTTATCTATGGATTGCCTAATCAATCTGACTTATTTCAGTAATTTCAAAGCTACCTGCTAGGGGTTGCTGATTGGGCTATATAAGCTCGTGACTATGAGGATATGGCCAGTCTAATCTTTACTGACCTCCAGTCAACACTTAGAGATTTGATCTCTCAAATTATTTTATGTTTAATTTTCAATTTTTTATTCAGATTTTGCTTCATGTTCCAGATACTTCTGAGGAAGTATTCCTCCCCAATCTGGAACTACCCGCCATTTGTAATATGGCATGGTTAAGTAAAATTTTTGCAAAAATTTTTTATTTCTTATACTATTTTCAGAAATATGTGTCTTAGGGCCTTAAGGTTTTAATCAGAAGGTCTTAAACATCAGATTCCTTCTTCTTTTCTCTTCTTTTAAATCAGATTGCATGGATTAGCATTTAGGCCTAATCAATTTGTGCCAATTGCTACAGCATGGCTTAGCAACTACCTGGAAACCAGCACCGATGCTAAATGATTAGCCCCAAAACTTGAATAAAAAAATTATTTGTTTATAAGTAAGTATTCTTCTTTTTTTAACATTAAAATTAAGAGGTTGGGCCTATCTTGTGTATGTGTTTTAAGTTATTGGTAAAATGGTTTTTCTATAATAACGCCCTGATGGAGATGGATTGCCAACAGGCCGGCAATCTATTCTGGGAGGAATGCATGGTTGCTGATTGCAACTCATAGCCCCTACCCGCAGCTTGCATCGTCTGCCGCTTAGTAGTCTTTGAACTCAGCAACGCATTGCTTGTTTTTCTGCTTGACCAAAGCCTCGGCCGTCTTGCAGGCATCCTCTTGCATGTACTGCTGAAGGAGCGATCTTTCGATCCCCTCCTTAAAAATTTTTTTTATTCAAATTGGTTATGCAATAATGCTAAATCCACATGGAAATCTGCTTCTCCTGCTTAGACATAGAAACTTATTTTCTATAAAGATCTGGATGATTGTTAGTGTGCATGCACCACTGCAATTGGAGTAAAAAGTTGGGTCTAGTACAACTCGCCGCGCACGACTCGCCGCACACGAGTCGCTGCGCACGATTCGCCGCACACGGCTCGCCGCAACCAAATTTTGGCACGCACATGTCGCCACCGACCAAAATTAAAAAAAAAGAAGAAATGTTTAGAAAATTATTGGAAAAATACAAAAGAGTATAAAATTAATTAGAAAATACAAAAAAGGAGAAAAATAATTAGTAAAATATCAGAAAAATTACAAAAAAATTTAAAAAATATCAGAAAAATTTAAAAAATATCAGAAAATTTAAAAAAAAATCAGAATTATTTAGAAAAATATCAGAAAAATATCTGAATATTATTATAGATGGCGTCCTTTACTTAATAATTATTTGTTTCCTCGAATGTACTTGCTTCTATATATTCCGCCATTATATAAACCGATCATTCAAAGAAATATATAAACTATTTGGACGAGGAAATAAACAAGACGTTATCAATAAATTGGATAATGATGTTTTGGCTGAAAAAAAAACGAATTTTAAAATTATTTCATGTTTTTTGGTCAGTCCTGTTTGTTTATAAGTAAGTTTGGTTACAAGTAAGTATATGAATAAATAAATTTTTTTTTATTTTTTTTATTTTTTTTGTTTTTACTCTTGAATTTTTTGACTTTTTTTTATCAAATTTTTTCTTTTTTTTAATTTTGGTCGGCGACGACCTGTGCGCACCAAAATTTGGTGGCGGCAAGCCGTGTGCGGCGAATCGTGCGCGGCAACTCGTGTGTGGCGAGTTGTGCGCGGCGAATTGAACGATTCCCTAAAAAGTTAAAAGACTACTTTAAGCTTTGGCCCTTCAAACAGCTTCCTTTTTGATTTAGCTTAAACTAGACCAAAACCTAGAACGGTGGCTAGCAGCCAAGAAATACAGAACAAAGTTCAAGATAACCACAGAGAATTCCTGCTTTACTAGATCTTGTATAATAAAAGAACTGTTTTTAATCAAAATTCCTTTCAATATGTTTGTTGTAAGCTATCTATCGATCTGATTGCTTAATAAAAATCCTTTTTTCAAACATCCAAATGTTTTTATTTTTTCCTTCTGGATCCTGCATCTTTGCCTGTAACTAAGCAACAAAAAGTCCAATTTGATAAAACTTTTTATGGCTTGGAAGCTTTTGCTTATGCCTATTTTTGAGCCAAATTAGGTATCTGCACAATGTACTGCTTTTAGAAGAATGCAGACTCAATGTATCCTACAGAATTATCTTTTAACACAAAGTCATCTCTACTTCTGCTACTGTCTGTAGCTTGGCATTGAAAAATTGGAATTTTTTAAAAGACCTTTTTTATGCTCAAAAGTTTTTGCTTAGGCCTGAATGCTATCAATAATACAAGCCCTATGTTATACACTTTGTTGGCCATTTTAAATTGTTTGCATCCCATGAATTGCGGCATCCTGGCTAACACATTTATTTTAAACTGATTTGTTTTGCCTACTGCTTCGCATTTTCAAAACTAAAATATTAAAATCCTTTAGGGCCTAGAAAACCTGGCTCATAGCCAAATTTATTTAAAATATAAATCTTAGCTAAAAGGTTTTTGCTAAACTCAGTATAAATTTTTCTTCCACAAAATATAGCTTTATTCTTAGTTTTAAGATATTGCTCTTTGCTTAATTGTTTATATCAGCTATAAAACAATAAAAAATATAAAAACCTTTTAGACCTAAAGCCTTTGCCAGATCTTTCTGTCAATTTATGTGCAATTACAGATCAATTGCACCCCCTTTCTCAAGCTACTGATCTTTCTATCTGATCAAAGAATTGTTTTATTATCTGCTTTCCGTTTCTTCTGCCCAGCACTTGTCAAGAAGAAACAATTAACAGAGTTCTTTATGCCTAGAAAGCCCTTGCTAAGACATTCATTTTGGCACTAATACTACCGCTATACAACTAACAGTTTAGCTGAAATCAATGATTGGTTATAGCCCAACATACATGGCAGTTTTACTTTTAAAAAATTTTTAATTTTCCTTTGGTCTTGTACTTAAGACTTTTCAGTATGTCTTTAGTAAACTAATTAATTAAGTTTAAGGCAACTGTAGATCATAA
>JAQFZN010001746.1:0-14144 GCA_034687075.1 Geophilus carpophagus
GCTCAGACTGACGTCACAGGTCACGTGACTTTCAGGGGCGGAGCTACGAGCAGCACACCTTACTTCTTCCACCATGGGGGCGCCCAGTTAACATGGGACGGGGAGTTGGAACCAAATGACTTCACTGTGTTAATGCGCACACGAAACTTGGGAAAGATAGTGCGCAGAACTTTGGCCACTTTTAAAACGACTATCAACTTTCAAACATGCGTCATTTCTTTTCTTACTCCATATCATTTCGAGTATGAAATGAAAGTCGAGTGTTGGGATTAAATTGAGTTTGGTTTAATTGTATGTTTGCTTCTCTGAAACCATTTGACAGATGCACCTGTAAGTGACGTCATTTGACAGTAACATATACTGTGCGCACTCACTCACAGAGTCCGGGAATGGCTGTGAAACTTATAAAGCAGAAGTGAATTAGGGGGAAAAAATTGGCCTTGAGTCTGTTTTAAAATTTTTACAAGGCGAAATGAGAGGGTCTTTCACTCATCAGTATCGATCTTGCAAATTTGACGCCATAAAAGGAAACTTTCATCTTCTGAGTCGTGTTTTATTTTTGGCAACTATATATCTTTAGACATAGGGTGTGGTCGTAGGAAAACGAATTTGCCAATTTTTTTTGTTTATATTTTTATTTATTTATTTATTTTTCGAAAAAAAAACAACAAGTCGTTTTGTTTTTACTTTTTTCTGAAATGGGTGGGATCGTTTTTTGATTGACGGTTTTTGATATGATAATGGATTACTTTAAATAAATATGATTTGCTTAATTTAATCTTGTTTTGATATTTAATAGATTTTATTTTTTTGGAAAAATTGGTTTAAAAAAACAAAACATGAATCATTTAATGGTTCGTTTTTTTTACTTTTCCTGGGTTTTATAAATGGGTTTAAAAAACTCTTTTGTTATATCAGATTAATTTTAATCCTCTAAGGAGTCTAAAACAATTCTAGGAAAAAGTCGTTTGCTTCATGTGTGTCTGATATCAGTTTTTTGCCTTATTATTACATTTCCCAATCAAAAATTAAACAGAAAAAAAAACAGATTTGATATAGAAGTGAACTTTATTTACTTGATGACGTCACGATTGACGTCAAAAGTGAATGACATTTTCATTTTTTTCTTGTGATAAATAAATACAAGGTAAAAGTTCACCATATGTTTATGCATTCATTATGCATATAAGTACGAGGAAAGGCACCTTGTATTATACTTGATGATTATTCTAAGAAAATTGTTCTTCGACCCATCACTGAGTTACCTCTGAAGGTGATATTTCTTACTGTATAATCTTATAGTGGTGGCGCCATCTTTGGGCCAGTAAAATATTTATAATTCGGTAACGTTATTTTAAATCGGATTTTAGTAAAAATGTTAATAAAATATCACACGAGCACATTACATGCAGTGCAAATTTAATGGGCGAGTAACTTATTAAGAATTTAAGAGATTTTATATTAAGAATAGTTAAATATTTTTAATTTTATCATTAAAATTATAATTTTAAATTACTCGACTTTTATTATCTTGATTTATATTTAATTATATTGTTTTTAGCTGTAAACGGATATTCGATAACTAATCATCCGTTGTTTACTAAACAAGCTTTCAGTTTTTCAGCAGAGATGGCGCTGTAATCTCAATCCATGACATCATCTAATGCATTCAATTCCAAAGGTCAGCTGAGCCGATGTTTGAGCATGGGCAAACCATACAACCGGAAGACTCGAAGGAGATCGGTCGGCTTTTTTTCAACCTCTTCCTGGAATTAGTTCAATCTCATATTTATGTAATTCTTAAAAATTACCTAACAAAATATTCAACCAAATTTAATGCGACCGTTGAAATTTGAATTCATCTGACTGTCATCACTTGTTAATGCAATTCACCGCATTAAGAAAGCACATTTTTCTCATCACCTGGTCCACTAATTAAAATAGCATGGTCTATCGCAGCTAAAACCCGGATACGCCTCTTTCCCTCGTGTTGCATGGAAACCAGTGGTTGCTAAGGCAAGTTGAAATACAATTTCTTCCCAATGGGATCTAAAATAATTCTTTTAATCCTCCTTATCAATAGGAAGAACACGAAGGAAATAAGATTCTGACTCACTAGATACACAGGTGTGAATTACCTCCAGGTAAGCATACGCCACTTTGATACATATCATAAAATATAGAGCGGAAAAAAAACCTGACGACATGATTATTTTTTGTTTTATTTATCGGTTATCAGGGTTAAAATAATTGGTAAGAGGTCGTTGGTTCTTGAGCATTATTTTTTTTTTGCTTTATTTATTTATTTATTTTTTCCTGTCTGTATTTGATCAGTCTATCTACAAATGGCTAGTTGTTTGCAGTGCAGACTGTTGGTCATTGTGGAACCCCCTGTATTTCAATGACAAGAGCATCGTCTTACCTACTTCTTTTGAGTTCCCTTTTTCCAAGGGAGGTTAAAAGTCAACTCTTTGCATACTTGGAATCTGGTTTTTTTGTTTTAGTGAACGGGTTTGAAAAATATAAAAATATAAAAATGTTATGTAAAAAAGTATATAAATACATAAATAAATTTGAAAAAAAATGGATTGGTGTTGGGTGATGTCGTAAATCAATGAGAATTGATTAGAGGTTTGTTGTTACCAAGAAATAAATGTTGTTGTTATATTTTTTTAAAGAATTTTTTTTTAAAAGAGAGTTTTTTTTGTTTGAATCGAAAAAAAGAGGAATTTTATCAGATGGTTTGTTTTGATGCGTAGTTTTAAGTGCGTGTAGCTGGGATTGATAATGTTCTAATTCAGTCTGGTCACAACAACCTCAAACTTGGCACACATTTTTTTCTTTCTGTTTATTCAAATAGGTCTTGTCTTGACTGGTTACGGGTGACAAAACGCAAGAAAATTACTTTTTTTTTTATCGTGAAAATTTATTTCTCCAAATTTTTTATTTTTGGGAAAAAGTATAAAATTTTTATTGTATTTTTATTTCATTTTTATTTCATTTTTATTTACTTTTTTCAAGTGTTGATAAGATTTTTTTAATGAAGATAAATGTTGTTCTTTGATTTTCTTCCCTTCATTAATTTTTTAAATATTTTTTTCTACTGCAAAAAAAGAAAGAGCAGTGATGAGCAGCCTTTAATTTGCGTGCAATATGACACCCATAGCTGGAATCACTCACCTATTAAACCCTGAAGAAGAACCACGAGTATGCGGGTTATAATGAGAACGATGATAGAAATCACAAGTGAATTTATAATAAGACACCATTAAAAATTAAATTTATTAGATATGCTCATGTGGTGAGGAGTCACCTTTAACACGCTGGGGGGTCTTAATGAGCTCTTGGAATTTATTTTGCCAATCATATTTGGCCTATTTTTGCGTCTGTCAGACTTGAAGTGAAATTTTGCAACTTTTTCTCTTGATTTCGCTGATTTGACAGGAAACGTGAATAAAATGAGTTATTATTAAAACAGGGCAGTGAACTATTTTATTTTTGCTGTTTTGTATTGCCCACTTCCCTTGAAAAATGAGTGTGGGCGGTGGTTTTCACTACTTAAGTGAAGGACTTTACATGGTCAGTAGCATGATTGGCCATTTGCAGTCACGATTTAGCCCTTCTTAGATCCAAACACCCCCAGATTACGCTTGAAGCTGAAGAGGACTTGATGAAAAGAACCTTTGAACAAGAAGAGGAAGGTATATAGCATCTCTCATCTTACTCAATATTCCCCTTGTGGTGAGTGACTAATTAGGGCTCGGTTTTTTGCTTTTTATTTATTTTTTTCAGGATGTCACTTGAAATTACCAATTTTCCCACAGTAAATAGGAAGTTAAGTTTTTCGAAAAATATTTTTGTATATTAGAATATTTTTATTAATTTCTCTAATTGAAAACGAAATAGAATATATTTATTCAGGATGAAACCTGAATTTTTTCGCTTTTTGGACACGAAAAGTGAAAAGAAAAAATAAGTGAAGATTTATAGATGACAAATGTGGCCACTGAAGGAATACGAAGCAGATGAAAGGAAAGGGAGCGATGAGGGAGAGTCCCTGTTCCCACAAGGAAACATGAGTATGAGTGGGAGAAAAGGACAAAATGGTGGTTATTAGTCAAATGATCCATTTTAAATTCAATACATTTTTCTCCCCTCGATCCACATTTTAAGTGTAATGTTACGCGCAAACATAAAAGATGGTGTGAAGAAAAATTGCTCTAAATTGAATGATAGACATATGCTAATAAGGAATAAATAATACCCTACTTATTTTGATAGATATAACATCATGTGGGTTTTGCAACCGACTCAGATGCACCCTAGAAAGCATGGGGTTGGTCAGTGATTTCATCTTTATACAAATAAACAAATAATGTGAGGGGGAAGAAAAATGGCGATAGAGATAAGCAACATTTGCTAAATGTTTACATAAGATGAATTAAGAATGGAAATGAATGTGGCTGAATTTCATTGTAATTTCTCATTTTCCTTTCCTCTTTCCCTTGAGATTACGTGATGGTTGTTATGGCAGTAGGGAAAGGAAGGAATTTCATTAGTTAATTGTGTTGAAATGCTTTATGAGGTTGTAAATGATTTTTTTTTCTCTTTTATTCTACCATTAATTCGCTCTTTTATGCACAGAGTGGATCAATTGAATTTTTAATTTTTTTTTCTTTTATTAAAAATTTTAATTGAATTCTGCACATTTCTATGAAAATGATGTGTGCTAGTTTCTTTCTTCATGGTTTTAAATCACATTTGTTCAATGCTGGGTCTTGATCCCCAAGTAGATGTAATAAAAATTCCATTTTTTTTTCGAAATCCTCTTTTACAGTCCACGGATTATAAATACTGTATAAGGAGGTTTTTTTATGACGAGTCTTAAATAATTTGTCATGTTGTAAATATTGCAGCCATGGTGATTTCCGACGACGAAAATTCTTTTCGTACACCGCCCATGGGATATTCTGAAGGAGACGACCAACCACAGACTTATTACAGCGCAGCAGAAGATCTAAATCAACATAGAAAATCTAATTCGTTAGGCCGCAGTGTACCAGAGTGAGTTTATTCAAGAAATTTTAATTATTTTAAAAACAACGGCGCCGCCATTTTGATTTTAAAACACTTGTTTTCTATTTTTTAAAAAGTATTTTATTACTCATCTCGTTTTAATTTTTAGTTATTTGAGTTACGACGCTCGAATTCAAGCTGGCTTACCCACAGATTATTATTATGATGATACTGAAACATACCATCCAAACAGAAGTTGGAAAAAATATTCAGAAGCGATGCAAACACTTAAACCCCTGCGTTTTAAAAAAGAAGAGTGAGTGAGATAGATAAAGTTTTAAGTGTTAGAAAGGAGAATTTTTTAAAATTTTTTTTTCTTTTTTTCTACTTATGGAAATTTAGAGATAAAACTGCCATGCCCGTGGACAATATTGGACTTATCAACTTTGTGTCTTATCACTGGCTTACCAAACGCATGTGGCAAGCTTATCGTCTCGGTTACATTCCTCCTGAAGATATTCCCAGGTGTTCACCATTGGAAGGGTGCGATCTGAATTGTAAAAGGTAGAAAGAGAGTGAACGAATTGTTTTGAATAATTGATTTAAACTATTATTTATTTATTTTCAGATTAGCTTTCATGTGGAAAGAAGAGGTGCAGAAGAAGGGACCAAAAAAAGCTTCCTTGCATCGTGTGATATGGAAATTTATGCGCATGCGCATGATAGTATCACTCTTTCTCTTTATCATTAGTCTCGTGACAGGATTTGTTGGGCCCGTAAGTGATGTTCGAAAAAAATTTGCTTTAATTGAATCAGTTTTATATAATTGAGCACGTGTTTTCTGCGGCTCTTGTCTGTGGACGAAAATAGGGTCACTCACCCCTTCTGGTGCTCGTCAGCTACTTCCTCTTGTTTACACTTGAGCTTAGAATAAACGAATCCACTCTCCTCATCTCTGTTTAGCTACATGAAAATCGCATCTGCTCTTTTGTGAACCCATTTCTGCTCGCTAAAAAAATGGCTGCAATTTGTAATTGGGCGTAGCGATAATTATTTACTTGGCCATTTTTAGATCTTTTAATCTCTTTCCCAACCCCTATTTACACCCCCAATTCCCAAGCGATATCTAAGTAGTTTTATATTTTTTAATTATAGTGGGGAAAGTTAACATTTTTATACTTTTAGGTCCCCTAATACTAACAGGAAAGAGCATATTGATAAATTCGTTGCACTTGTGGTGTCATCAAACGTGATGCCACTCATCATTGACCGAGTCGCTTGTCATCTAATTGAGAAAGCAATAGTCTGACTCTTTCCTTGTGATAACTTTGAATTAACCACACTTAGTCAGTTGAGTGTGTGATATACTCACATACAAACCCAATTAAATTAAGTAATTAAAGTGTGGGTGGTCGTTTAATTAAAGAAAAAAATAATTGAATTTTTGAAGAAAAATTAAATTATTAAAGAAATAAATAAATTAATAAAAGACACATATTTTAAAAGATTTCAAATGAATAATTGCTTTTATTTACATTATTTATTTACTTATTTATTTTTTTTAGACTATTTTTATGCGGGAACTTCTCGAATATGTGCAAAGAGAAGAAGTGACTTATGGAGAAGGTTTTTCATGGCTAATAGGGCTTTTCATCATGGAGTGTGTTCGTGTGATCATGTTTGCAGCCATGTGGGCCATTAACTATCGTACAGCGCTGCGACTACGCTCTGCCTGTCTCGCACTTCTCTTTCGCAAAGTGATGCGACTTCGTAATCTTGGGGATAAATCTATTGGAGAGGTGCAATAGGAATTCAATTAAGTTTTCCATGGTTGTAATTCACTTAACTTGTATTTAGTTTATCAACCTGTTTGCCAATGATGGTGCCCGGATATTTGAGTTTGTTACTTATGGTCCTCTAATTATTGGGGGACCTGTCGTAGCAATTGGTGGAGTTATTTTTATAGGATGTCTGCTTGGTTTGCCAGCTTTAGCTGGTATGGCAACTTTTATACTTTTTTATCCATTCCAAGTACGTTGTAATTATTATTTTTTATTTATATAATTTAATTATGTAATTTTTTTTTTTTAGTATTTAATATCTAGACTCACAGGTTATTTTAGAAGAAAAACTATTATTGTTACAGATGAAAGAGTAAGTTTTTCATTTTTGTTTTAATTTTACTGTAATATATTAAATATTTCTAAATTTTAAAGGTTCGTTTTACAAGCGAGATGCTAAATAGTATTAAACTTATTAAATTATACGCATGGGAACAGCCTTTTATTAAGAAAATTTCAGGTAATTATTGATTTTTTTTTAAATATATTACAATCCAGAGACATTACTCAGGAATGCAAAAATATTGAAAAAATTTAAAAACTGTACAAAATTTTAAAGACTAACTTAAATTAATTGTTTTTTTTAATTCGTTTGTTTTAAATTGTAGATATTAGAAGTACGGAAAGAAAACTTCTCGAAAAAGCAGCATATGTTCAAAGCGTGAGCATCGCAATGGCGCCCACAGTTCCTATCATCGCAGCCATAGTGACATTTCTCGCTCACGTTGGAGCTGGAAATAATCTCACTCCAGCTGAGGTAAGATGAAAGACTGGTGTCAATTAGTCTAGGAGGATCGTAATGGGCGCGAGAAGCTATTTTAGTTCTTTAGTTAGTTACTATTTAGCGTTGACTATTATTTATGTGGACATTAGGCCTTTTCAATATGGGGCACATATCAGGCGATTCGCTTTGCCTTTGCTATTGTACCATACGCCGTCAAAAGCACGGCAGAAATGAAGCCCGGCTTGAAACGAATGCAGGTTAGAAAAACCCCCAAAAAAATATAAAAGTAACAAAAAATTCTTTCTCTATCCTTTGACTTGCTATGCACAATTCGCTTGCATATATTCAACCATTTTGGCTGCGCATGCAATTGAAATGCAAATAATTAAAATAATCTGGCATTATTAAATCAAAAATGAAGTTTTTAATTTACGATAATTTTTTTCTACAAGATAAGGCTTACGCATGTGTTATATAACACATGGAAATGATATAATTGTGATGAACATGAAGTAAGCGAAAAATTAATATTTTTGGCTGGCTTTTATTAGACCTTTCCTGTGCTCACCGTCTTCAGTTCACTTCGAGCTGGTATTCTTACTACGACACAAGGGATGAAGACTATTTCTGAAATGATTGTTTGCTTACAGAGGTTCAAGGTACCTCCTTTTCCTTTTTATTAGGCTTTTCCCGTCCTTGCCCTCTTCAGTTCCCTTCGCAGTAATACGGGTATCTTACACTTCTCCTTGACAAGTCTAGCTGAAGCTAGAATTTCCTTTGACAGGTTTTAAGGTACCTGTAATAAAGATATTTTAAAAAATATATAGGTCACACTCGCACTTATTATTTTGCATGAAGCATGCAGCATGAAAATCGCTCATCAGCAGAGCAGAGGTATTTGTATTACTAATAATATTAAAATGAGGAGCATGTTTGTTTGTTAGGTAGTTTCAGTGATGGTCTTATGTGTTGTGATACGAGGGCAATTTGTCAACTTCATTTTTGCCGTTAAATGCACAAGCGAGATGGCAGTCATCACAAGACGACTAAAGGTAGACTGATACATTGGTGTTTAAATTCAGTTGCTCGCAGCCCCATCCTCTATACCAATACATTGGGCGAAATTAGTCATGTCTACGTTGTTTTTTTATATATACTCCTATGTTGTTGATGTTGATGTTACAGGCGTTCACCGTTATGACCGTTATGTGCATGCTCAACTTTGCATTCCGTGTGGTTCCAATCTATGCCAATCAAATAGTCAACGGGCGAATTGGCTTTCAGAGGTTTCAGGTTAGGGCTATATCTGCAAATCATTTCAACATGGATGATTATTTTTACCAAATAAAATATTTATCACACGATAATCGATTTCTTTCTTCAGAAAATGTCTCTTGTTGTAGATGAAAAATGGCATGCAAAATCTTCAACACCTTTATATATCATTCATATTTATTTTTATTTCTTCAAATTTCTTCCATCAATGCAAATCAAGTAGAAGATTAAAAAAGAGCATTATAATGTCATGTTTTATTTTTTTTAAATTATGGTCGACTATTAGCCATCAACTTCTTCGTAGATGTGTGATGTGTTCGTTTTAAGGTCTGTTTATGTGAAAAACATTTCAGTTTTGTTTTGTTATCGAATGCACTGCTTTTTTAATGTTAATCTAATTGCAATTTATTGATACAATAACGTAAATGGTTTGATAATGCATGGCTTTTGTACACCGGCAGCTTTTTCTGCTTCTTTTCACCTTTTGTTTCCTACTAAATTTACTTGTATATTTTTTAAGTTTGTTTTGTGTGTTTTGTTTTTTGATTGTTATTTTGATGAGTAGAGTGTGTTGTTGATGGAAGATAATATCTCGTTTGTGGTGCAACCAGCAAATAAGGACGATGCTGTGTGTATCACCAATGGCACTTTTGCTTGGGACACTCAACAAACGCGAAAAAATGAAAAAGGAAATGAAAAGAAGAAAAAGAAGGAAAAATGTAACGGAATTTAAATTACATTGTGCTTAATGTGTATTAAATTATTAATTTTTTTTTTAAGTGCATGAAAAGTTGTTGAAAAACAACAATGTTAATGGAGAAGAACAAATCGCACTCGCAAATGAGGAACAGATGCCGCCAACCTCGAAAGTTATTTATAATCTACAAGACATTAATTTAGTTATTAAGAAAGTAAATATTTACTTTGTTTTTATCGTATCAAAAACACTTAATTTTTAATTTTTTTTTTTTTGCTTTTAGAGGCAATTAATTGGTGTTTGTGGAGCTGTTGGTTGTGGCAAAAGTTCACTATTATCCGCTATTTTAGGACAAGTCAGATTGAGAATTAATGTTGTTGAAATAATTTTTTTTAATTTGTTTTTAATTTGTTCCCAGATGCAACTTATTAAAGGCCAAGTAGCATTGCAAGGATCTTGTGCATATGTAACTCAGCAGGCATGGCTTTTAAATGCATCGTTACAGGAAAACATTTTGTTCGGAGAATTGCTTGATAATAAAAGGTTTAGTGCAAAGGTGTCTGCACTGTCATTATTCATTATGCTGTAGTAATAAATTGAAATTTATAGGTATTACGAAGCTCTAACTTGTTGTAGTTTAATTGCTGATATTGAGTCACTTCCTGCCGGAGATCAAACGGAGGTAATGTCATTTTTAATTAACTCATAACTCGTAAAATTAATTGTTTTTCTTTTAGATTGGAGAGCGTGGGATTAATTTAAGTGGTGGTCAGAAACAAAGGGTTAGTTTGGCTCGGGCTGTGTATTCTGATCGTGACGTGTATCTTTTGGACGATCCATTGTCGGCAGTCGATGCTCATGTTGGGCATCACATATTTACTAAATGTATTCAAGGAGTTTTGAAGGAAAAGTCAGTCATTTTGGTTACGCATCAACTTCAAGTAAAATTATATTAAATTTAATTAATTAAATTAAAGCTATAAATGTGTTAATTATTTTTGTTTTTTTCTTTTAATAGTATCTGAGTAGTTGCGATTATGTTCTATTTATGAAGGATGGTCGAATTGCAGAACATGGCACTCACGAAGCACTTATGAATACAAAACTGAGTGAATATGCTAATTTGATACATACATTTTTAGCGGAAGATGAAAGTCCTATCGCATCCGACGCAGGTTTAATTTTATCACTTTTATTCAATTAATTTAAATAACAAAAAAATGAAATTTATTTTTATTATGTATTTAGAAGTAAGTAAACCAAATTCTCCAGTGACAAGTACAAGAAAGCAAAGACGATCTGTTTCCCCAGCAAAACAAATGTATGAAGAAAAGATTGATGCTAAAGCTGGTAAGCTCATTTTTTAACATAGAAATCATACGAATAATGCTAATTTATTTTTTAGCAGGTAAATTAACAACTGAAGAGAAAATTGAAAAGGGAAACATTGCTTTTTCAACATATCAAGAATATATGAATGCTGGAGGTGGATATATAGTTAGTCTTTTTGTTCTTGTTACTTTTGCTGTTAATATCGGCACTACTGCATTCAGTAGTTGGTGGTTAAGTCGTTGGATAAATGAAGGTGGAGGGGTAAGTGCAGATAAAAAAAAAAATTTTTATTTTACTTATTCTGTTTTTAATTTACAGGGAACTTTAGTAATGGATCCGGTAACAAATAAAACCAAACCTAGCCAAGATATAACTCATAATCCGAGATTAGAAATGTATCAAATTGTTTATGGTTTATCAATAGTAATTATTCTTATAACTAGTTTTATTCGAAGTTATTTTTTTATGAAAGTAAGTGCGAAAGGATTTAAAATTGAATTCAAATTATTTAATATTTAATATTTTCTTTCTCTAGGCCACTTTGAAAGCATCGAGTGCATTACACGAAAATGTATTTATTAAGATATTTCGTAGTCCAATGAGTTTTTTTGATGTTACACCAATTGGAAGAATCTTGAATATATTTTCAAACGATATGGATGAAAGTAAATTGAATTTTAAACCATTTTCTGTATAAAATTTATACAAAATTTCTAATTAATTTTTCAGTTGATGTTCGTTTACCATTTACTGCCGAAATATTTCTTCAAAATCTTTGGGTCATCATTTTTTCACTTTTATTTGTTTCACTCGTTTTTCCATACTTTTTAATACCATTGGCCGTTGTATCAGTCATATTTTTCTTCTTATATTCTGTTTTTCACGTATCAATACGGGAACTGAAACGACTGGAAAATGTTTCACGTTCTCCCG
This sequence comes from Geophilus carpophagus, assembly GCA_034687075.1. Classification (NCBI taxonomy): domain Eukaryota; kingdom Metazoa; phylum Arthropoda; class Chilopoda; order Geophilomorpha; family Geophilidae; genus Geophilus; species Geophilus carpophagus. The sequence continues at coordinate 11,819 of JAQFZN010001746.1, forward strand.
TTTATAGTCACGTAACTGCAACCATACAAGGATTATCAACCATTCACGCATACGGAAAAGAAAAGCAGTTTATTAACAAGTAGAAAATTATTTGTTTTAAAAAAATTGTGAAAATTAACTGACTTTATGTTCTAGATTTGTTAGGCATTTAGACGACAATACAAGCCCGTTTTATTTATTCAATTGCGGCATGCGCTGGTTAGCACTCCGACTCGATCTTTTAGTAGTGTTTATAACTCTATGTACAGGTTTATTTGTGGTGCTTACTCACGGTGATGTTCCTCCAGCGTTTGCTGGACTGGCGCTCGCCTACGCTGCACAACTCAGTGGTCTATTTCAGTATACAGTAAGACTTAGTACAGAGACAGAAGCACGATTCACTTCAGTCGAACGGATCAGCGTGTACAATAAGAATTTGGTCACAGAACGCCCACCGATTAACGAATCATACCGCGCTCCAACAAATTGGCCGTCCAAAGGTCTCATTGAGTTTGAAAATGTCTCTCTACGTTACCGTCCAGAATTGCCATTAGTTCTGAAACAACTAAATTTCGTGATAGAACCAAATGAAAAAATTGGAATTGTTGGTCGAACAGGATCTGGCAAATCGAGTCTCGGAGTAGCTCTTTTTCAGTTGACTGAATTAGCATCAGGGCGGATTTTTATAGATAATGTCGATATTGCTAAGCTGGGCTTGGAAGAATTGCGATCTCGTATGTCGCTCATACCTCAGGATCCCAATTTGTTTATTGGAACTGTTCGATATAATTTAGATCCATTTGATTTGTATACGGACGATGAAATATGGAAAGCTCTTGAAAAGACGTATATGAAAGAAAAGATTGTTAGTTTACCGGGTGGTATCTTAGCGCCTGTTGTAGAAAATGGTGAAAATTTTTCAGTTGGTGAAAGGCAGCTTCTTTGTATGGCTCGTGCACTTTTAAGAAAGAGTAAAGTAAGATGTGGCAGAGATTTACAATGCTATTGTGTTAACACTATAAATATTTTCTCTGTTTAGATTTTATTACTAGACGAAGCAACAGCATCGATTGATACCGAAACAGATTCACTTATTCAAATAACAATTCGCGAAGCATTTGTAGACTGTACCATTCTCACCATTGCTCATCGTTTGCCTACCGTCCTTAATTGTAATCGTGTTATTGTGATGAAAGATGGTGAAGTAAGTGTTATTTCGTTGTTTTTGAGATGAGTTTATTCAGGTTTATTTTGATTTATTAGATTATAGAAATGAATAAGCCATCTATTCTGCTTTTACAACCTAATTCGGCATTTGCAGGAATGATGGCCGCATCAACTGATTCCAAATTTGTATATAGATAAAAATGTTTTTTTTTTTTTAAATATCTTTATAAATAAATGAATGTAATATGAATTTTGTTGAAATTGCTGTTTCTTTTAAGCTTGGTTGTAAACTAAATATTTAGAATTTCAATTAACGCGTTATATTTTATTAGTTTTCTTTTGCACTGCCAACTTTTGGCAGAATTATAAGAACTTCATAAGAGCTTCTTTCCATTCCCTAGGAAATTCAATAAGATGCATTAATTGACACTTATCGTGTTTATTAATGCGTATATGAAATGGCCGTTTGTTTTTTGTTTTGATTTCTTTCAAACAAAACAAAAATCTACTTTGTTTTTCCTTTTTTATTTAGTAAAAGCAACGATGAAGTATTCAAAAGGTTTTATTTTTAGTCATTTTCTAGTAATTATACTTGTAAGATAGAACTCTTGATAATGATCTTGGTCCACATTAATAGTTTTTCTAATTTAAAATATACTTAAAATTTATCTACAAACTTAAGATTTGTTTTTTGGTGGTCACAAATATATCATCCAAATTTGATTTTCGATAATTTATTTTTTTGCTGCAGATCAGTTGTAATATCACTGGATTCATTTTCATAAAAGAAAATATCTAAACTTTTCCATAATTGATTTTGAATTGCATAATCACAGTGGAAAAACATTTTTTGTATTGAGTAATTATTAAATTTTTGTTAAAACTCACTTTGAATGAATTTGACAAAAATACTAAAGCAATAAGTAAAACAAATATCTGTATTCATTAATTAATTGAACAAGCAGCATAAAGCAGCATATTAAATTATTTTAGAATCCATCCTAATTTAAAAAATTTGTTTGCCTATTAATTACGTATAAAATAGTATTATTAAAAGCGGTGACCCGACAGTATAGCCCGGGCAAAATGGCCCGGTCTAAAAGAACCCGACATAATAGCCCACGACTTAATAGCCTGGGCACAAAACAGACCGGTCAAAACAGACTGGTCAAAACAAACT
>JAQFZN010001747.1:0-14135 GCA_034687075.1 Geophilus carpophagus
TTTTTTTTAAATTAAAATTTACCTCAACATCGCTTTCTTACATCATTATTTTAAAAATATTTTTAATTAATAATCTGTACATCTCCACGGAAAACTTAAAACATCAATTCAGGAGAATGGACAAAACTGATTGAGTTTCTATTTAGACAAAACGACAGTGAAATTCACTCGTGTGAATATTTTATAATGCATTCTGTAATATGGTAATCATTAAAATTGTACCACAAAGCTTATTTCCCATCTTATATTAACAATATTGTTCTTCATGTGCACTCTTTATCTTTTACAGCTGTTGGTTTCTGCTTATGAATGGTACAATTGAATTTCATCTTTCATAAACGTATGTACAAAATAAAAAAATTAAATTAAATTTCTTTTAACCAGACAGATCATTAGCATTGAACATGTGTTGATCATAGACTTCAGCCTTTACTATTCGACCACCAAAGTACCTATTATTTAATGCATCTCTTGCCTTTTCAGCTTCTACAAACATAAAAGTTAATTTAATCAACAAAAGCTAAACTTTAAAAACCACTATAAAAGAAATAAAACAAAATTCTTACCTGCACTCTGTGTAAATTCGACGAAAATCTTAACAATAATTTCTGCATCGTCATCTTCCGATTGCTTTTCCTGATAAATTATCACACGACTAACATTTCCATACCGTCCACATTCATCAGTTACTTCAGCTTCTAAATCGTCGTCCAAATCCTCAACTCCAACCATATTTCGCAGTACGACGACCCGAGACTGATTAAAATTTAACTTAAAATCAACACAGTGATTTAATCTGAAAATTTAATTCTTACCTCTGTTTTCCTTAGTAACTTCTGCATTACCATATGCCTTGCATTACTACCTTTAATCAACATATTTTCTTGTTGCTGTAAAGTCTGTGGCTCTTGTTCTTCTTGCAATTTTTTATCTATATCTCCTTCTGCTCCCTGGGCTTCATTATTTTTTGCATTATGAGCAGAATTCACGTTAGCGGCCACAATGGCGGCAGCCGCCGCTGCTGCTGCTACTGCAGCTGCGGTTGCCGAAGTTGTGGTTGGAGTAGCAGTTGTCGTAACTAATGGAAGGCCAGTTGCCACAGTAGGCGGAGGGATCGGTACAGCAGGTCGTGCTGGAGTCACACCTAACAAAACACAAAATTTTATTAAGTACCAATTAGAATCATCAAAAATTAAAACACAGAAATAGATAATCAAAAATACATTTAAAAAATAGATAAAAGACTAAACGTTGTACTCAGATAGGATAAATTTGACCAACTTATTTTCAATCTTATCAGACAATATTTACAAAACAAATCCATTTTATTAATTCCGATCCAAGCACAACTTTAAAGAAATAAAAAACAAACAAACAAAAAGAATAAACAAAATAAAACAAACTGAAACCTCACAAGACACACAACAGGTTAAGAAAAAGCCTGTGTGTACCTGTTTGCGGTGATGTACCTGTGATGAGCCCAGGAGCAGTAGCGGCCATCACTGGTTGTGGTAAGACTGGAGCACCTAATAGTCCAGGTGAACCTAAGGTAGGTATTGCTAACCCAGGAGGTGGAATGCAGGCTGTAGATACATTATTTCCTACTCCAGGCACAGCTGGAACTACATTTGCAGCCATACTCAATGCCTAATTTAATTTTTAAAATTAATAAAAGTAGTATAAAATTAATTTCTGCCAAATTAATATTACCAATGCACTATTTGCAACTGCATCCATTGCTTGTATCTTAGCGGTGGCAGCTGCAGCCGCAACTGCAGCTGCTGTGGGCATGCTACTCGTTCCACTGGGTGTACTCAATGCGTTTGGTGGCGTTATGGCCTTTCCTACGCGCAAATACTGTCCGCCGAGGTCAAACAAGTTCATGGATGCGATGGCGTCTTGAGCAGCTTGTGTCGTCTCGTATTCGATGAACCCGTAACCTTTGTGTTTTCCCGGAATCGTGCTTGGGGACAGTTTGCACGCTTTGATTTTACCAAACGCTTCAAATACACTACGATCGAAAATAAACAAATCAAATTCAATTTCTTTTAGCATTACAGCAGACTCCCAATTATCCATGCACAAATCATCCAAATTGTAGAATTAACTGTGCTTTTTTTCTCTATGTAAACATCATGTAACTACTTTATATAGTCGATCTAAAGCCGACCCCCCCTACTTTAAAGAGTAAAATTTTAAAGAGCGTGTGATCCGTTCACTTTATATTTACGGATTTTGCCAAAAATTGCCTTAGATTGAGTATATGCAGTATATGAATATAGACAATTAATTTATTGATATGTCTACATGACGTATTATAATTTTTTTTTACCTGACCCGCTTGCAAGAAGACCCCCCCCTCCCCTACTTTAAAGCGATGAATTTTGCCAAAAAAACTCAGCTTTAAATCAAGTATATATGGTACATTATTCAATTTGGCAGATGATGTAATCATTTAAATAATGATAGTAGAAATTATCAAAATTACATCATTAGCTCATCAATATTTGTGCAATTCGATTTCCCACCCTCATGTACAACCAGGAGTCTACTGTATTTATAATTTATTTAATAATACCTCTTAATGTCGTCTTCACTTAAATCCTGATGAACAGATGCAACATAGATTCGGTTATAACTCTTCGCTTCTTCCATTATCTGTTCGATAATAGGTTGTGCCTGAGGCATGTTACTTGGCCGCCCCACCTGTAAAAAAATTGCCCAAATCAAAATTAATAATGCTTGTAGTTAAATTGATTAAACAAGTCACTTTCCACCTTAATATTTCGACCTCCAATCATCACACCATTCATTTGTTCTAAAGCTAACTGAGCGGCCTCAGGCATTTCATATTCGACAAACGCGAATCCTTTGTGCTTCTGCGTCACCGGATCCCATGACATATTTATACTTTTTATGGGACCAAAGGGTAAAAATGCTTGACGAATTGTATCTTCCTTTAATTCAAAGCTTATGCTGCCAACGTAAACCCTGTAAAGCAGATAGCAAAAATTAGTATTCAAACATAATCGTAAAATTTATAATTAGCAGCATTCAAATTTCCGCAACCACTTCGATTAAAATAGAACGATTCCATTACTATTAATGAAATTTTAATTGCGGTAATTTAAATTTACCCTGTTTCCAAACTGTAATCATTCGTACAACTTGGATCAGGTAAAGAATAATGCAAAATGATAATAAAACTACGGCATACATGCAATTACAAAATTTATCAAATGTATACGATTTAAATATTTATAGTTATTTAATAATCAATTACTAATTATTTACAAACGAGCAATCAGAAATTAAATTTAACTTTTCCCAAAGGTATCTTTAGCACTTTTAGATAACCAATAACATATTCTCTTGGGTGAATTCAGTGTTCAAATCAAATTTAACTCCAAAATGAGAATCAAGGAGATCAAATGTTAAGTGGAAACCGTTTTCTGATTACTCGTGTCAATTTTTAAATGCCGACATTTTATTTTTCAATTGTTTAATAGCAATTAATGAAAAAGAGTCATTTGTACATCTTAATTATTATTGATCCATTCCCAAATTCAAATTTCTTTATTTATTAATGCTTTAAAACTTAGCACATATTCAAAAAAATTTAAATTAACAATTAAAGTAACAACAATTATTTTTTTAAAAAAATGTTAAAATTAAAAAAAAAATCAAGCAGCTTTTATCCTTTCCCATTAATAGCTCCCACTTATTTAACTTAAGCCAAATTAAGTAGATAAAAAACATGCACTCTCCTTATGCCAATATTATATAAATTTCCCATGAAATGAGCAAGCAGAAATAGAGCAGCAAGCAAGAAACAGTCATCTGAATAAATCAAAATTATTTGTTTTTTACTTACAATTATTAAATCATTAAATCACAGATCACAAAAATCTGCGCCAATTAAAAAAATGATAATGATAATCATAAAATAAAAAAATGATCAGACAACTGCACATAACCTCAGCACCAAATTTAAATTTACTACAAACAAATTAATTCCTGATAACTGCCAAATAAATTATATCCACCGTTCCCATCAAAACTATTTACTACTGCACAGGTCCCAGCTTAATTTAAATTTTACAAATTACATAAGTAATAAAAATACGATAATAATAATAATATATTATAATAGTAATAATAATAATTTAATAGGTAACAAATTTATAAAATTTTTAAAAAAAAAATTATTTAATTAAAAAAAAAAAGTAAAATAAAATAAAGCAAGCAAATTCAAACCCCACTAATTCGACCAATTGAGATCTTTTTCTTCTTTCAATTTGATATATCAATTAGCTCGGGTTCTGTGCAGTCGTTAACGGCAGGTGGCTTGCTGACCTGCACATGAGAGCCAGAGCCTGCTGGCGTTGAACTTGGTTCCTGAGGTTCAGCATTTGCTGCAAGGTAAAGAAAATACAGCTCTGTCACCAAGAGGTACCACTCTAGGGGCAGACAAAAAAGAAATAAACCACTAACCTGCACATTAGAACTAAAGCTTGATGACGTTGCAGCGATTTTTGTTGCTAAATACAAAGAGAGAGAATAGAAAAATTGAAAAATTATCAACTGAAGCACAGCACAGCATCACTTATCCATCCCAACAGACGGAACCACCTAAGATGTAAATCAAATTCAACATTATTTTTATGCCCAAATCCATTGAGACCTAGGCTTTAATAATGTAAAACTGAAATTCAAAATTAAAATTAAAAATGTAAGATATAAAGTGCATATTTACATTTTTAAGTACAAAAATTACATTAAAAATATTACAAAATTCATTTTTTTTAAATTCTACTGAAGTTCTTGATATAATTCCGCAAAAAAAACAAACAACCTTCTGTTTTTAACAACAAAACCTTGAAGTAACGACTTTTTAAAAACAAGAAAAAAATTATATTAGTACTATTATGTTGATATTTTCTAAATTCGGCCAAAGTTCAGCTAGAACAGCACTGTGAAAACAATAACAAGCATAAATTCTCCACTTTACCTGTAAATAAAAGAGAAATAATTGAATTAGATTGACGAAACTCTGTATCTTAACTATTAATTCTAATGTGCAGACCAATTTACACAAAATTAAAATCAAAAAATCAAAAAAATAAATTTCCCAAAATTTAAAAATATTCCAGTTTTCTAAGTAAATATTTAAAAAAAATTAAATTTTAAAAAAAATCATATTTAATGTGGGTTCTAAAATCTAACTGAATCTTAAACAAAATTTGTATAAACAAACCTGTTGTTGATGAGCAATCGTCTGCTTCATCAGAACCATTTTAATGCTCTGTTCCATGGCATATTTCTTGGCTTTCGTTACCATGTCCTGCTGCTCAGAAGACAACTTCGGTAGGCCGATGCCGACGAGGGGCAGAGCATCTTTTTTGGCACCAGGACCAGCCACAACAGGTCCAGTCTGCTCCATCTCGGGCATAGGAGAATGACTTCTCGGAGACTCGTCTAAAGTAAAAATTTCAAGTGTTACTCGCATTTAATAATTCAACTTCTATGCAGAATTCTGCTTCTATGACCACATTCTTTTCATGCAAAACTTAAAATTCCCCGAAAGAAAAATCTTTAAAATCATGAAGCAGAAATCGCATAGATATTTTCATCGTCTCACTCTCTTTCGACACTGTTGCAGTGGTGCTAATAAGCATTTTTTTTCTTTAAAAAAAAAAGAAAAGCAAACCAAAAAAATTTAAATTTATTTTCCACCAACAGGTTCACGAGGTGAAATGAGAAACTAGTCACAAAACGGATCCTCTGCACGTTTTTTAAACCCATCCCAAAGAGAATTAAAAAATAATAATAATAATAATAATAATAAAATAAAATAAAATTAAAATTTGTTGCCATGATGACTCAATTCCGTCGACAGTTTAATTAAAAGAAATAAGATATAGAAAATTGCATTTAAGTTTTGTGCAAAGGATCCAATTATTTAGTATAAAATCGTAAGGCAACTGAATTCTTGTTTGAAGGAGACGTTTACCGCTGGCAAGCCAGTCATGATTATGTGTGAGACTGCTGGCCCTAGCTTAAGGGGATGGGGCCGGTGAGCACACGAGTGTAGTAGTACCCTTTTCTTTCAACTACATGGCATAAAATACACAGAAAAAGAGAAAAAAGAACAGACAAATCAAAATTAAAGACAGGCATATAGTATTTACTTTTTTCTTTTTTTAATTGGGAATCCAGCTACAGAATTTTATATTTTTACAAAAATTAAATTAATTTATGCCTTTTCCAGTATTAAAATTATTAAATAAACTAAAATCAATTTTTGGATTCCCATTTCATAATTAATTAATTAATTAATTGGGTACTTAAATTAAAAAATTTAAAAACAAAATAATAAAAAAATATAAATTAAAACAAAGTGGGATTTAAGCTAGCATGGATAAAGTGCCTCACAACGCTTTATTCAAGTGCCAAATGTGGAATTGATAAACTCGATTTAAGATGTTACATCGTAAGGTTACTTGGCAAATTTTTACATTCATGTTTTTATTTTAATTATTAATATATATTATAAAATTTATCTGTCACTATTACACGAGTTTTTTTATAATTAAAAAGTTTATTCTATCATTGACAGTGATTTATTTATTAATGTTTTTTTAATTGAATTAAAATTCAAATGAAATAGTATCTGAAATGGACTTTGCAGTTCATCAGCTCGTTTCAAATGAAGCTGTGGATTGTTCTTAGCGGATATTTTAGATACGATTCATGTTTCACATTCTTAATTTTAAATTTAGACTTCAATCACGGAAAAATATTCCTGGAGCTCATTGTGAATGCTAATTGTAACTAAATATCCGTTCAGATATATCCTTTAATCTGCTAATTATGTGAACTGATTGATTTTGAATGTAATTTGAATTTAAAATGAATCTTTTAATTTAACATTATTAAGATATTCATTTCTTAAAGGAAATGAAATAAGAAAAACTTTTATTGCACATTGTTCTTGTGAATTCAACTCATTATTTTTAATAATAATAATAATAATTTACATATTTTTAAATATAAAAATTTAAAATTTATCTGACATCAACCATTTCACATTTTCTAAACCAGCATTCAATCCAATTTTAAAATTATTTTTCGAATTAAAAATATATTTTTGTGTAAAATAAAACAATTTAAATAGAGAAAATCAATTCCACATTTTTATTGAAAAAAAGTTTCTAAAAACGACATACTTTTTCATACACACTATAATTTTTTTCATAAACACACAACTGCACACAGTAAAATATTAAATTTGTTGACATCTCTGCCTGCAGAAAGCATCAAACCCAGACAACAGCACCTCATTAAAATCGTTTAATCTGCAATAAAAAAAAGACCAAAAAAAAAGAAAAAAAAATTGGAAACAACAACAACAGAAAACCAAATGCAGTCAATTTTTCTATATATTATATAATGAGGCAGATTAAGCCTTTACCAATAAATTATAATATTTACTGTGTTCTGATTGAATTAAAAAGCGCAGTCAATCAATTTGTACATGATCGATTATCATTCAAAGTATATTTTGGTAAATAAATTCAACAGCTGCATGTCTCGTGTGCCATGTGGTGTGGTCATTTTGCTTCCACCCCAGTTCAACTTGGCCACCTTGATCAACAACCTGCAAAACTGACACAAAAAAAGAAAAAAAAAGGAAGAAAAATAAGTCAACCATAATAAACTACTGCCAAGGGAAAGGAAATTATCTCCACACAATAACCAACCCCCAAACTGCTAACTAGTAGTAAAACTGTTAGTCTTTTTAACTTATTTCACCTTTCTATTTTCAAATATAAATATAATGTAAATAAATTCAAATTATTTTCCACTCGCATATTTATATTACTGTAGGAATTGAGCCTTTAAATTGGGCGTATCTCTAAACCTACCACAAGGTTTCAAAGACCCTACAGCAATCAATGAACATCTTTCATTCGTCCTGTTCTGCAATAGCAAACTCCTCACAGTAACTGATGTAACTCACTTGGGAAACGTTCGAATAAAATGAATAAAATAAATGGCCTGAACAGCCTAACACGTACCTTCCATTTTAATCTTTTTCGCCGGCACATCACCTATCGAAGAATCTCCATCCTGAAAAATCAATTCTACAGTTTCAGTTCTGTTTGCATTTCATTTTTTACATTTTTCTTTTTTTCAATTAATTTTCATAAAAAAACTTTTCAGACTCCAAATTTTGAGTTAATTTGAGCTTAAATGTTACTGTTAAAATAATAGGAATAAAACAAGACCAGATTGGCCCAATCATAAATGATTGCCGCAAACGATATAGTCTTTGCAGTACCGGCGCCATATTGCTTTGTTCTTATTCCATAGCTTGGCCGAAATGCTATTTTTGATTAATGTTTACGGTTTACAAATATAATTAATACGTAGTTTTAACGATTATTTTCGAAAAATTTGTAAAAGATTAATTAGAAAAATTCATTTTACCTTGAAAATGTCCCCGTTCTGCATCATCGCAGCATCGACGCTAACCATGTCCGTCCGTCACGTTGATTCCGATCGATCCGTAAGGCGTCGCATTGCTTTAGCACAAGCAGTATACCTTACGTCATATGTAAAAATATTTTATTAAAAGTATGCAAATATAAACGATAAAATAACAATCTTATAAAATTATACAGTTTTTACTTTTACAATTACAAACAATACGTAAATATAAATTTAAAAATTAATAACAAAATCCCAAAGTGCATAGCGCTTACGATTGGCTAGCAACGTCTCAAGAGAGACCAACTCTTAATGGTTGGATCCCAGATTAGGGTTATATATCAATAGGAATATCTCTCTTCCAAGACGATTCACACGCTGTTTCGCTTGAAAATAAAATGGGGAAGAAATCTAAACACGCGGACGAGACCAATGATGAAAGTACGTTAAATAATACTGAGACAGGAGAAAGAGAATTAAGTTACGAAGAGAAGTTGGATCATGTATGTGCTATCGCTAAACCGATTGCTTCAAGAAAATTTTCAAAGAAATTGTACAAACTTATTAAAAAAGGTATTGTATTTATTGAAATAACTTTGTTATTCATGAAACTTATTATCTGTATTAAAACTAGCATCAGCAAAAAAGTCTCTACGATACGGTGTTAAAGGAGTGCAAATGAAATTAAGAAAGGGAGAAACAGGGTATGAAAGGAATTTAAAAATAAAAAAATTGATATATTTGTTTACTTATTTTTTGTTTTTATTGCAGACTTGTAATATTGGCAGGAGATGTTACACCTATTGACATAATTTGCCATTTACCAATTGTTTGTGAGGAAAAGGATATTCCATATATATTTACGCCTTCAAAACAAGTGCGATTTTATTTTTATTTATTTACCTTTTTTTTAAAATGTAACATTTTTTTTTAATTTTGTTTAAGGATATTGGTACAGCGATGGGAGTTAAACGTCCATGCTTGATGGTAATGGTACCAAAAAATGAAGATTACCAAGAATTGTATGACGAATGTGTAGATGAAATTAAGTCACTTGAATAAATGATCTTACAATTAATTTAGCGTATTTTGGTATAAAGTTGCGTTCAGGTCGTTTTCATTGTAACCTAAGCGGATTTAAAATTGTGTGAAGTATGATTATTTTAATGATTTGTCAAACGTTCGAATCCCTAATAACCGAAAATCTGCCTAAATCAATTGGACCCGACAAATGTTTGGTTTAAATACTAATCTACTGCAACTTTACACATTAATATTAACTTGTTAATACTATTAAGACTATCGATTTTATAAGTACGGTATTACACATTTTTAAAATAGTTTTTTAATTGTAACGTAAAAATTTTATCCTTTCATTTATTTGTAATTCCAATTTGAGTTTGTCTCCTTAACTTGTTTGTTGTATAATCTTCACATACACATACTAGTAGTTTATTTTGACTCTAATATAATTGTAAAGATTAACAAAGAAAAAAATCATTGACTTTGTTGGGAATTCAACTGTACTCTTTCAATAAGCAGAATTGAATAAATTACTGTCTTATCCATATACAATAGTTTAAATAAAAATTGTACACCACAGGAAGTTTAAGTGTTGGAAATTATCAAAACAAACAAGATTGTGTTGGATTAGTTATCTTGTCTAGCCCAGCGTTTCCTAAACTGGGCCGCGAGCAAGTTTTTGTTGTGTCGTGAAATAAAAATAAAAATTAAAAATCGTAAGAAATTGGGAAAGTGAATACAATAAAATAGAACAAAATCTTAGAAAGTAAAAAGATTATTTTTTTTTCTAGCTAGTCAATAAGTTGAAGTGAGTCCTTATAGAATTCCTTTCTAAAAAGTGTAAAAGAAGTTTGGGAACTGCGCAAGGAGCTTACACTTCTCATTCAAAAGTTTAAAAAGATTGAAATGGATTTTAAACTACAAAATTTAGCAAATCCTTAAATGTAAAGATCACGCGACTAAAAATTATTTTAAAATAAAGTTTTATTGGTAAAATTTAATTGATACTTTTATCAAGCAACTTATCAATTAACTCTTCATTTTAGGCCCGCACTTGAATCTGCCCAATAGCCGCGATTCTGGTGTTAGATATCACGTGGCTCTTACGCTCACGGATTTTTCGACTGGTTAAGCAGTAAACTTATCAAGGTAGAAACTTATCTTGGATGAGAGCTTACCACTAATCTTGAAGTATCTGGTTTCGATTTTTTTTATTTTGAAGTGTTTTTGTTCTAACATGGCTGAATTTTTTGATGTATGTATTTATGAACCAAAATTGTATACGATTTATAACAGAATAATTATTTCTTGATTAATTTGTTTACAGCAAGATTCCCTTAATTCTATTCATACCAGCAATATTTTATCAAAACCAGCAGAAGAATTTGGAAATGACGTAATGATTATTATTATTTTTTCAAAAATTTCTGAATTGATCATTAAATATTTTAATTTCCAGGCTGGCATAGAAGCTTTGTGGGCAATGAAAGCTTATAAACACGCGGAAATTTACTTTAATGTTTGTTTTAATGATTGAATATTTACTAATATTCGAATTAATAATTTTTTTTATTACAGTTGTTGCGCTCTATAGATGTTCAGCATTTAAAATTGACGCCATATGATGATAAAATATACGAAGAATTTAGAAAAGTGTTCCCAGATTTTGAGATTGGAATATTAAACGAAGAAGCTTTAAAAAGCGCAGAAGCTAAAGAAGTAAGTAAATATAGATGCGAAATTGATGTGTAAAAGTTAAAACATATAAATACACAGATTTGGAGACCATTTTGCAATAATTTTCAACATGTTGAAGATTTCAACTTTGCTACACTGTTAAGATTAAATCCGGAATTAGATTATTCAGAAGAAAATAGCACATTAGGTGACATTTTTATAAAAAAAGTTTGAATTCTAATTTTAATAAGTGTAATTTTGTTTATAGTTCCTCGGATACAATTTTATGCAATTGAAATTGCTCGTAATAGAGAAGGAAAAAATTCTTCACTTAGACAACAAAAAGCAACATGATTTTTTTCATATTTATTAAAACTCATTTTTCTCACAAAAATAATTTTTTATACAAATGACTAGATCAAAATCAGATTTAATCAGATTAAAAGTTAATTACATGAAATAAAGTCGGAATCATTTTTAAATTTTCTATTTGTGTATTCCATGTAACAGATACATTCTTTAAATCTAATAATTCATTTTCCATCGTTGTTTTCAATTCCTGAAATATATTTCATTTTAAGCAAACATTCGTAATAGTTTCATGTTAATTAAAAGAATATAAATTACCCGCATAGTATCCAATTGTTTATTTAGAGTGTCATTAGTTTGGCAAAGACGTTCTAAATTGATTTTTAATGTTTGAATTTCTTGTTCTCTTTCGAATGTTGCTGTTAATAAATTATCAATTACTCGTGGAACATTAACTGGGTCAGGAGATGATGATAATGTTGTTTCTAATTCCCTTGATTGATTTATCACTGAATTTTGAACAGGATGTGTTACCAAAACACCAGAAAGAATGTCACTTTCAACATCTAACATATTTTGTGTATTTTCTTCCAAGTCTTGACAGCTTCCCAATACGTTTTTTTGATAATCACCTAAAATTAAAATCTTAGTATCGGGAATTTTCTTTACTAAAAATAATTTAACTCACCTGTAACCATTTGTAAATGATGTTTACCATAAAAATGCTCCCGTTTATTATGCAAAGAGTTAAAAAATTGATCACAAACTTTGCAATAGAGTTCATCAGATCCTTCATCCTAAGAATGAATGTAAATTTAAGTTTTAATTACGTACATAGAAGATGTTAGTTACCCACATCAATTCCATCAATATCCAAAGATTTTTTGCTTTCTTCTTCTTGAAGTTGACCAGAATTGGATTCTAATTAACGTTTAAAAAATATTTATATTTATATTGAACAAATAACTTTATAAATTAATAGATTAATAAAATTACTTACTGCAGAGTGTGTTCAGTTTTTTCTTCTTTAACTGAATTTGATACTCTTCAGATTGTAAATAAGCTTTCAATTCCAACCTGTATCTCCTTTTATCCTCTTCTGCTTCATTTAAATATTTCTAAGTAGAAAAAAATATTTAAACCACAAATTTACTCGACATCATCAAGGCTAAACCTTTTTTTCATCAGAATTTAAATTCGACCATTCACTGCCCAGAAGTCGTGTTACTTCTGCAAATGGAAGCTCAGGATGAATTTCCTTATAAATTTGCCTTCTTTCATTAAGAAATCGCACATATCTATGAAAATAAAATAAATTTATTTTTAATATTAAATGAAATTTAAATTTAAATTCATATAATGAAATAATTATTTACCCAGTTGTGGGAGCTTTAGGTGCTTTGCTTGCCTCAACTTGTTTTTTCCGTTTCTTTCCTTTTGGCCAACCGCCTTTTCGTTTCTGCTTTAAAAAAAACAAGTAATATAAGCATTAAAATTTATGCATAATTTGAATTCCATAATTTAACTAACAGGAGTTAAAGTTGTAGTTTGCTCTTGAGGCAATTCTTGATTCAGATTGAATGAAGATGTCTCTTCCTGGCCTACAGTTTCCGTTTGATTAAGGGCAACATCTGCAGTTTACAATAAAATTATTTAACTTTGTTTCATACTGCTAATTAGATTTTTTCATTTCCTACCAGTAGTGTTCAGTAGATTACTATTCACTAACTGAGTATCATCTTTCATAGGGACATAGAAATACCTACAAGAGCTGAATTTATTATTTTATTTAAATAAATAAATCGATTTTATGTTGTTTTTTCAGCCATATCTTAACTGTTAAGAAGGTTTCTCACCCTCGATTACTAGCTTCTAACAGAATTCCATTTTCTGATATTAAATCTGAATTGGCCAATCGATCAAATTTTAACTGTTGCACTTCAATTGACTTTCCATCATTAATTTCCAATGATGGGGAAAATGAATATGTGGTCCCATTAAGAATTATTGTTGCGTCTATGAATTCGGATGAATTATTAGACTCCATGTTGATACCGTTTGTGTCTCCGCCTCTTTTCTTCCTTTTTTAGTTTTTTCAGTTGTCGAACTCATTGCCATCTAGAGGCAGAGGACAGATATAGGTCACCGATCAGAATAGGCCCACAGCTAACGCCATTGAGGTCATGTATACCTTCGCGAGCACATGCCCAATAACACATGAAGTTGTTCACAGAATTGTTGAAACAAAATAAATATATTTTTATTATCGATATTACTGTTGCTACTGGTACAATTCAAATGATTTTATATTTGTAAACATTGTATAGAACGATTGCTTACTAGAGATGAGCGCCATCTTGTGTATTTTTTGGGCGCTAACAAGGTGTTAAATATAATCACTCTGAACCATGACTACCTTTAGAAGTTTTATCTTAACCCATGGTCACAGTATAGAAGGATACAGTAGCGCAATGTGGCGCGGTCCCTTTGATGTTTTTCTGTACACCATGGCGTCAGAAAAAATGATTTGCACATGCTCGCCCTCTAGTGATCGAGAAGTAGATGGGCCAAGCGATCTCTACGTTGTAGCTCATGTTTACATAGTTTTAGACACATTAAGCCTGTGGGAACAT